>CAUYQV010197559.1:0-18219 GCA_963574575.1 Galagoides demidoff | reverse complement strand
AAAGAAATGATAAACATCGATAAAACCAAAAACTAGTTCTTTAAAATCAATAAAATTGATGAAGCTTCTCCCAAACTGATCATGAAAACAGAAGGAAGATAGAAATTACCAATATCAGGATCTGAAACATCATTACAGGTTCTATATTAATAGGATAATAAATATTAGAAATAAGTTTTACCACCAATAAGCTCAACCACTTAGATTAAATGGATAAATTCCTTACAAAACATGAACTACCAAAGTTCAATAGAGAATAAAAAGATACTCGTTTTTTTTTGATATACACCTAGTAGAGGAATTGCAGGATCAAATGGCAGGTCTACTTTTAGATCCCTGAGTGTTCTCCATACTTCTTTCTGAAAGGGACGTATTAGCTTGCACTCCCACCAGCAGTGCAGAAGTGTTTCCTTTCTCCACACCCACACCAACATGTGTAGTTTGGGGATTTTGTTATGTGAGCCAGTCTTACTGGAGTTAAATGATATCCTCAAAGTGGTTTCGATTTTCATTTCTGTGATGATTAAAGATGCTGAGCATTTTTTCATGTGTCTGTAGGCCATGCACCTGTCTTCTTCAGAGAAGCTTCTGTTCAAGTCCCTTGCCCACAAGGAGATGGGATTACTAGTTCTTTTTTTTATTAATAAGTTTGAGTTCTTTGTGGATTCTGGTTATCAGACTCTCCTAATTCTATATGAAATCAGAACATTGTACCCTATATGTGCATTAATGTATACATGATCTATCCATTTATGATTTAATAAAAGAATAAAAAATAAAGGAATAAAAAGATACTAGTAAATGAATAACAGTGTAGTCTGTACCTGCTAATGAAATTGTATTAGTTAAAAATCTTTGAACAAAGAAAATTACAGGCCCCAATAGCTTTAGTGATAAATTCTATCAAACATATTAGGAGGAGAAAATATCAATTCTACATAAATTTTCTCACAAAAAATTGAAAAGCACATTATATTTCTCATCTCATTCTATGAAACCAGCACTATCTTAGAATATTGCAGAAAATTTTTCCTGGGTATAGGAAAGTCAGCATGAGTTGAGGGCACAGAAAGGGTAATGAAAATGGTCAGATGAGGCAGGACTAAAGAAGGAGAAAGTAGGAGTGAAAGAAAAGGGACGGCGTGAAGTTGGAGGAAAGAGGAGGGCGCTAGTGAAAAATTCTCGAATGGAACGGTCAAGCCTCAGGACTCGAAGCAAATAAAGGAGCCCAGGACAGAGGCAGATACATCCAATTAAAAGCACCTGAACTGATGTCCCATAAACTTTTTTGCATCCACTTGCAAATCCTCTGACAATTCCTCACTGAGAAATGTGTGCTTTGTACTGATAAACCTGTCATATCGGATGGATGGTTAGGTTCTAGTGTTACAGAACAGAAACCGTGATTATTATAGTAGGGGCTTGACTCAGGTACGATCATGTGAATGCTACTGCACTAGAAAGTTCATATTTAACGAAATATATGTAAATTTCATGAGGCTTCTATGTTACAAAGCAAATATTGTGGTAATTATTTTTCACCTACGATCTTACTTGATCCTTATAAAAACTCTATGAATGAAAAATAATTACGCTCATTTTACATTGAAAGAGCCTGATAGACAGATTATGTATACTCCTAATGGTTTAAACAAACAAACAAACAAACAAACAAAAAACAGTATTTCAGGAATCTGTTTATACATAGTATAACCAATGTCTCTCTGGGTCCAATTGCTATACCCCTGCAACCTGAAAGTGTAGACTTGGACCCCACTTAAGTGCAATTAATCACAGATTTATTGAATCTGCACAGGGGACTACCTCTCTGAGTCAGTGCATCCCAGGAGAGGGCAGGGTGCCTTATATAACTTTTGAGTAAGCATGCTACCGAAGCAAAACATGGCTGGTTAGGGGGGTTACAGCTTGGGTAGTCATGGATACAGCTTAAGTAACAATGGTTACAGTTATGTAACAATGATTAATACAGCCTTGGTTGACAATGGATATATTTTAAATCACAGTGGTTAGCCTTGGTGGTTTTCCACCATTGTTCATCCACTGAGAACTTGAGGGGGGTGGTTTGTGAAACCACTTCCCATGCTTTGACTCTGGGGGACATGGGAATCGGCTGGGAGAGAGGGCAGGGGAATGGGCTGGGAGTGCTTGCAGCACAATGACCTTGGACTCTACCTGTATTAAAATACACTTTGAATGCAATTAATTATATACGGGGATGTAATCACGATTAAGGTTCAGAAGAGCATTTCATACTGGAAGATAAGGCATATAAGTACAATGTAATCAGAATTTTGATATTTTACAAAATCATAAAATAGTAAGGAAATTTAGCGGACTAGAAACTTTTAACATTATAATATTTAGGAATAGATTATAAATACTTGTAAATAAAATATCATATACATAGAAGTAGAATTATTCTGTTTCATTACACGGTATAACCAGAATTGCTTGTTATATAAGGTATTGTATTTGAGCCAACATGAAATATGTTCTTAAAAATTACAGACATGCAGCAGTTAGAGGGAACATTCTGACGTAGTGCTATCCTGTTCAGTACTGAATGTAGATGATTCAGAATTTACACACCATCTGCAATAAAAGTTACAAAAGCAATTTACACAGATTCGAAATTATTTAACAGCACAAAAATACCATACATGGTTTATTATATTAAAGCTATTTGTCACAACTGGCATCTTGACACGTGTCACAGCTGCTGTGTTGCTGGTGGCCCACGCAGGGAACAGCCAGTACAGGATTGAAAGGACAAGCTTGCAGGAGGCGAGGCTCCCCAGAGGAGCAGGAGAGCCAGCCCCAAGTAACCTCCCCAGGGCTATTTATTGAGACAATACATAACAGGTATGGGAGAGCCCAGTAATCACATACAGGGGCTATGTGCTTCAGGATCACTACGCGCTCCTTCCCCATGGACTCGATTCCCACCCTGAAGCACCACAAATGTCCAAGGTCCAACACCTGCTCACGAACAAGCAACTGATCACATCTCACTAGAGCGCTAAGTTACTGGAGGGCTTGTTCCCAGGCTGCAGAATATCTCTAAGCCAGCCAGGAGGCCGTCCTGCTCTCCATCCCTCAAGAACCCGTGATGAGTGATCCCATCTCAGGGTGGGCAAAGGACTGGAAGTGAAATTTCTCTAAAGAAGATTGGCACACAGCCTGCAGATATATGAAAAAATGCTCTCCATCCTTAATCATCAGTTTCTGATGTCTTAATGAGGATCTTCTGGTGGATTTTTCAAAGCTCAAGCCTTTTGGGGGCTAAATTACCATGTGGATACATTTCCTAACTCAATTGGTTCCACATGTCACTTGCTTTTCAGACTTTGGGTTTGCTAACTATTCAGGTAGATAAAGAGATGAAAATTAATCCAGGTGGAATGATCCACATGGAGACACAAAAATTAGAACTCCTATACCTGAAGGTTTTTTTTTTTTTAACTTAAAGGTAAACTATTAAAAATATAGGTTCAATTTTTAGTAGATATAATGAAAGTAATCTGAGGCCAAAAAAGTCCAGTTGTGAGTGGCTTCTTCCCAGTGACTATGTAAAAAACTTAGGCTTTAATTAAAAAGAAGGTCTGGCCTGGGACTTGGTGTCATATTGTTTCAATAGGCACAACTGAGGTGGCCATTAATTTGTGGTCTTTGTCAGCTGTTTGGTGTGTAGGCTCTGCTCTGTAGCCCTTTGCAATCCTTCCTCTATGCCCAGTCACTTACCAGTACTCATGGTGGGTGTGTTCCGTGTAGCCACTACAAACCCTGACTTAACAAACACTCAGCTATTAAGTGAGGAAAAACACAGGGTTAGGTTGCTGTGAGCCTCTGTCACGTTTTCCTCAACCAATCAATGCATAACCTTGTTTTATATGTGTTTCTATTTAAAGACACCCAATTTTAATATATTGACACATCGTTGGTTTATTAACACGGGACTCATGGCCAACAGCAACAGAGCTCATGCCTGAATGAAGTTTATCTAATGCACGTATTTCCTCAGTAAGGCACCTCACAGCTTTCCTGCACCTAGGCACACCAGACAGGCGGCAGGCTGTGCTGGAAAGACATTTTAAACAGCAAAACCACCAGCTCAGAAGCCTCAAAAAATGTGGAGCTAAATAAGTGTCCTCAAAAAGGACACTTGTGTACAGTCCAGGAGCTGAAACAAGCTGGTGGAGTGTTGCCGTGTTTGTCCTCAGCTGGGAGTGTACACGTTTGTCTGGCGACTGACTTTGCTCCACTCTGCACCAGTCTTGTCTGGGGTGATGGAGAAAGGGCCATTAAGTGCTGCTTTGGGGGTGACACATACATTTTCGTGGGCAGGCAAGATTACAGACACAGAATCCACAAAGTATGAGAACACACTGTATGCCTTTTATCTCTCCTTCTCATCACCATTGTGATCTAGTTTACAGCCATTCGATCTGAGTTGCTGCAGAGTTTACTCTTCAGCCGGTTCCATTCCATTCTCCCTTCCTACTAATTCTACATTTTTAAATTTCGAACTTCTTAAATTAGATAAAATATTATCCTGACATTCAAAATCACTCTGGATCTATATATGTTTTTCATTTTATATCTTACTTCTAGACCGTCACTGTCCAACAGAACTCTCTTCACTGATGAGATCTTCTCGGCCTGCAGTGAGCTACCCCACACGGGACTAGAGCAGCTGGTGAACACTTGACTGTGACTAGTCACAGTGAGAGCCACTTGATCTATTGGACAGCAGGGACGTTAACTGCCCATTAGGAAAGGTGTGTCCATTCTGTCCCAAGGATGATTTAGAAATCTCTCCCTTCTTGTTGTTGTCTATGTGACGTCACCTGCTCCCTCTCTTCCCCATCATGGGCTCAACTGCCTGCCCTCTTCATTTTTCCTTATTCACAATATGTCCTGTGGGAAATCATTCATGCCCCAACCCAGCCAGATGGAAGGAAATTCTATCTTTTCTGAATTCCCAGAGATGCGGTTTAGCTTAATGTCTTCTTTTCCTAACAGGATTGCAGTCTCTCGGGGCAAAAACTGGTCACCAGTGACTAGTGTCTTGTATGTGGTGTTCGAGTAGATGTCTAATGAATACATAATGATTGAGAGTGATTTTCAGCACAAGAAAATAGGAAAAATGAAATGCACCCTACTTGGGGGTTGTAGAAGTCTGGATAGGCCAGGAACAAAAAGACCTCCAAATCTGAGCAACGTACAGGGATTTATTTCTTGTTCACCTCCTATGTTCACTGTGGCCTGACCATTGCTCTGGTGGTCCAGATTCTCATCTGTAACTACCATGTGGCATTTTACCGGCCAAGGCAACTGGCCTGGCCCACTCTGAGGTCCACAGGGAGGAAAGGCATGACCCTTTTGCATGGTAGAGATCAGAACATTTAGGGAAAAGTAACAATCTATGACAGGAACCGAACTTTCAAGTTAGGCTTTCACCATTTTCCTCTCCAACTTTTCTGAATCTCTCTCTGTTCTAGGCTAATCTTTAAGTGGCCTTCAGAATGTTTTCTAGAGCTATAAATCTGACTGGTTCATTACCCTGAACAAAAGCCTCTGGAGGCTTCCATTTGTATGTGAAAAGCCTGAATTCTTAAACATGGTCCTTGTGAATCTTCAGACCCAGCCTTTCCCAGGTCATTCCCCCACCATACACGCGGTGCTTTCGTGTCCCTGAATTGCCTTTGCAACCAGCCAGGTCCCCTACTGGAGTCCTCATCCCTGACAACCATCCTGCAGAAACTCAGCCCAAGGTGACCCAGGAGAGTTACTACTAGTAACCCTTCAGAGAGATTTCTACCCTCACTGGTGCTTCTGTAGGACACTGCACACACCTCCTGTTCAGAAGTATTTCCTAACCTCACAGTATGCACAGGTGTTCCTGGCCATCCCCTCACTTGCTCTAAAGTTCCTTAGTAGCAAAGCCTTGGGACCACCTTACTTGCCTCTGTCACCCTGGAGCCTGGCATGTAACAGGCAGTTGTAACAGGTGCTTAATACTTCCTTCCTCTAAGGAAGAGGAATAGTAAAATTCTGATCTTATACAACATGGCATATTACACAACACTTTTCACTTGATGTGTGGTACCTCTTTGCTAGGAGACAGTTTGTAAAATAAAAGCAGAAGAGCCGTAATACCCATCAACTGTCTTGTGAGCTTTTTATTTGTCACCACCGAGGTAATTTATCTATGAAAGGTCATTGATGGAATTGGGCAGAAAACATTTGAAAAGTATTTACATTCGTTGGGAGTTTGGCTGTGTTTTGGCACTTGATGGGCTTTTTTAAAAAAGAAAATCAAATGTCTTGTGTATCTGAAGAAACTTATGAATCACTCCGTGTGAATTATGTGGATGTCTTTTTTACAACGTGGTTATTTATTTAGAGGTATTTTCGAATCAGATCCGTTTCTCTGAGAGTTAGAAGTATCATTCAGCTTCTCCGTTATTGTGTTTGCCACACCTGCAGACAAATGAGGAGGGGTGCCCTAATCACTACGATTAACAGGAGTGAAACTTCCCAGAGTTACAGGGGAACTAACTGCAGCCCCTGAAAACGTCTCTACCGAACACACAGCAGAGAGGACCTGGCAGCTTCTCCTAGGAGTGAGCGGCACGTTGTCAACAGCTTTCTACCCACAAGAGAAACCCAGTGAACCGTAGCTTTGCCTTCTTATGTAATTTACTATCTCTGTGATTTCCATTTATAGATTGAAGTCATTCTCAGTTGAGAAATAGAAGAGTCTTTTGTTATACTGAGAGATTCCAGAAACCTTTTGTTTATTTTTGAAGATCACAGTATCTGTCTTGTAAAATATATGGTATTACTAATATTATAAGCTGGATATTTGTAGACCCTTTTAGTTCAAAACTTTGTGATACTTTTAATGATGCAAAGTGCTCATTTGTAAGCCTGGCTATTTTTCTCTATCTCATTGCATCTCATATAAGAGAATTGATTTTTTAATGTGGCATTCATTTATATTAATTGCTTTGGAAATGTGCTCTGTGGGCTTCATAATGCCAAAGACGAGAATAGCTCATGGCTGCTTTAGCCAAAAATCTGTTTTTCTAAAAAGCTTTCTCTTCAATTGCTTTTCAGTAAATGTATTCCTGTGATCCATTCTTATAATTTATCACAACATGCCCAAAATAGAAGGCTTTGTTCAGCCTCTGACCAAGAGATTGTGGGCTTGGTGAAGCTTTAGTTGCCATCTGAGAGCATTATTTGGGAGCTCACTGCCAACCAGCTCCCATTTCGCTTCAGGTTATGGGAACTACTCCTCATTCCAGTCCCTTCTCTTACTATCTCATCAAAACCGAGAGATAAAGCAGGAAAGGAGGACGGGAAGGGTAGATGCCAGAGTTCGGTGGAAGAGTATCCTCATTCCGCACAAGATATTACTAACATTCTCAAGGGAAAATTGAGTCTTTTGTTCCAGTTACCACTGGTGTAATTGTGACTGCCTTGTCACCACTGTGTGCCTGGTGTCTGCTGCCTGCAGGGATGGGAAAAGCAGCATAGATTTCTTCTAGTGAGCAAATGATGGCACCTGCAGTCAGCCTAAGACTTTTACAAGGGAAGGAAAACTATCAGAGGGAAGTTTTTCAGGGGTTCTTTTTAATAGTGTTTCAGTTGTAAATATCAATATTCTTCATGAAACCAACTTTCCATTAGTCATATTATAAGAAGAAGAAGAGGAAGAAGAGAAAGATGAGGAAGAGGAAATGAAAAAGGAAGAGGAAGGGGAGGAGGACGAGAAGTGGGTTTCAGAATTCCTTACAGGACTATGCTTTCCAAGGGCAGTACTGCTCAATTCATTGCTGTGTTCATAGCACAGTGCACACGGAATAGACTAAAAGAAAATATATTTGGACAATGAATCAATCAGTGAGTGATCTTGTTCACTATGGACATTGAATTTAAACTCCTCATCTAGAAAAATCTTAATTTTCCTTAGTGAGCATTTCTGATGTTAATATTACCATATAACTTAGAATCTAAATGTAAGAGCCAAATGAAACAGCATGAACCCAACACCTGTGAGATATCTTTTTGGTTAACAAGACTTCAAGACAGTGGGGAAGTTCCACTTTCCATCCCTCCCTTGAGTCATAATTCAACAACACATTTTGAGCCAAATATGGATTTAAGGGTTGGGTGAGGAGCTTCGCAGTTGTTTTATGAGCTTAAAGACCATTTTTTTTTGCTATGAAAGATAGATATGTACCACAGCATAGACATGTACCATAATATAAATGTGTACTATAGTATACATGTGTACCATAGTATAGATATGTACCATAGTATAGACATGTACCATAGCACAAATGTGTACCATAGTATACATATGTATCATAGTATAGACGTGTACCATAGTACAGATATGTACCATAGTATAGACGTGTACCATAGTATAGAGGTGTACCATAGCACAGATGTGTACCATAGTATACATATGTATCATAGTATAGACTTTTACCATAGTACAGATATGTACCATAGTATAGAGGTGTACCATAGTATACATATGTATCATAGTATAGACGTGTACCATAGTACAGATATGTACCATAGTATAGACGTGTACTATAGTATAGACGTGTACTATAGCACAGATGTGTACCATAGTATACAAATATATCATAGTATAGACGTGTACCATAGTACAGATGTGTACCATAGTATAGACATGTACCATATTGCTCATAGGCCCAAAGTCACATCCCCACCATTCCTGATAGGGAGCACTCTGGCTTCTCCAAGACCTGGGGTCTCTGGAATTCTTTTCCCATTCTAGTGACACTTGGGTTGCTGATCTTCAGGAATATAGGGGAAGTCCCTTTATTTCCTGCAGAGTATGTTTTCTTCTGCCCAATACGAGGTGAGAGAGGTTCCAAGAGAAGCTTTTGAATACAGGATATCTGCCAAAAAGAGCAGCTATATCTCACTTCTGAGTCGGACATCAGCTATAGCAGACATTTGCTCATGCGTCCCTCCAGTTCCCTGAGACAGAGGTGTGGCAGAGAGCTGGATGTGGGGAGGGTGGGACTCAGAGAAGACTCAGTTATGGACGTGGCCAGTCTCTCCTGAGAACGTGGTGTGGTGAGAATCCCAGGGAGTGAACTGGAGGGGGTGGAACTCAGCTGGGCTTGAGCTATATTGCCAGAGCAATGTTAAAGGGGACACTCCTGGGAAGGGCATTCAAAGTTGGGTGGAAACCAGAATCTCAAAGAGGATGAGGATGCTGGGGAGGCACCAGCTCTCCCAGAGCAGAGAATCTGTGCATGTGGAATCTCTCCAAAGTGCTCTGCTCTGGGCCACCGTTGATTGCCTGCATGGACAGATAAGGAAGGAACAAGACATATACCTTTGCTTCTTTCCCATCTTTCAGCTCAAATATTGGAGCCTGGAAACATAAGGAAGAGGAGGTGTGCCAGGGACAGAACATCCTGGGCAGAGAGGGAGATAGGATGAGTAGGAGAGGAGAGGGAAGTTTTCAATTGACCCATGGGAAGTTTAACTAAGCAGGTATTCTACCCAGCAGGAAAAAAGGATTTAACATGGCATATTTAGGAGTACCAATTAGAAAATAAAACTATGGCAATGCTATACCTCGCTGAGATGAGACACTTCAATTAGTTATAAAAAGCTAATTTTCTTAGTATCTGACAGAGATAACTTTTAATTGTAAGATTTCTTACAGAAAAAATTTAGAAGAAGTAAAGCCATATTAGAAATTCAGTCAGTACTGACTGTACATTATACTTTGGCCCTAATTAATCCTATGTGTGTTGACTTCTACTAGGGGTCATGTACCACGCAGGGTGCTGGACATACAGAGGTGGGTACTGTAGGAGTTTGGGCAGCAGTGACTGTGTCATTACCGCGATAGTACAAGTTGAGAGGAGAGATAGCACAGGAGTGCATGGGAGGCTCCCCCTCAGGTTCGACTGCTGATATATCTTTGGAAAGTCTAAAATTCCCTTGCAGTTATGGTTTTCTGCAAGCCCATTTAATAATAATGGAGGGCATTTGTTATTTTCACTGGAGAACTATATAAGGCATAATTAACAAAGAATTCTACCATCCACCTCTATTCTGTATTGGGACCGATACATTCTTTCTTTGATCTCTTCTCTCAATTTGGAGAAACCCAATTCATCCTTTGAGGCCTGGCTAAAACACCAATCCCATGAAGTTTTCCTTAACTTGCTTTTCTAATCTTTCTTATCACTAATGATTACACTTGTCATATCCTATTATGGCTAGTTCTCATGTGTTCATATGAAAATATACATGTGAACTCCTTGAATATTGTTAATAATGGTAAATATAATATAATTTTAATAGCTATTACATACATTTGTAGCAGTTTCCAAGTCTACTCACTCTGACTTCACAATATAAGAGCTGTAAATCAGTTTGTAGGCCTCTAAATCCAATTTTGGAATCTTCAAACTGGAGTCATTGGTTGAACTATATTTAACTATATTTACTTTCTTGTTATTCTTCATGGACATCCCATCACACAGGCACTAAGAGGAGAGCTACTAAAGTCGCACAGCCGAGGCACAGAGTCTGCTTTGATTCTCACTTTTTAAAATGTTACTGTTGTGTTTTTCTAAAAGAAAAATGCCTGTCTCAAAGGATTTTTTAATGAGAATTAGATAAAGGCAATGTTTATAAATTGTTATACAATGTCCAGGGGTAATAATAGGTTATTAAATGTTATTGTAATTGTTTCTGTGATTTCTTGTGCTTCTCTCCCCATCTCTGAGACTAGATGAATTTCCAATAGCGGAGGGAGAAATAGGTTCACTGAACTGCTCCGGTTTGCAACTTGTCTTCATGAACCTTCCCTGCCCTTCCAGTGCCTTGAACGGAAATGAAAAATGGAATACAAGACTTAAAACCCTTGTCTACGTAGTGTATTCAAATGAGAGCCAAATACTAGTATTTTTTTAAATACTCCTATTCTGAAGCATGCTGTTTGGAAAACACCATCTTCACTTAAATTTTAACATAAATTTGGGCTTGGGCTAATGGTTGAAGTCGTAAGGTCTATGTTCACCTCCTGAAGACAGAATTTGGCTTCAAGAAAATGAGTAGAACACTGTAGAAAATGATTTTGATCTTTCCAGAAATATATTACTAACCACAATTCTTCTCAAAATGGTAACTGTTTACCTTAGCACTTCTCATACTGAATCGAATTTGTTCCATACAAAACCTGTAAAAATAAATAGGCTGCACTGAAATTATCACCACTCCACTGTTTATGAAAAAGTAAACCTCAAAAAGGTGAGCAGTTTACCGAAGGGCAAGCAAGAAGCAAATGGAAGGTTTGTGAATATAATTCAGACTTTATAAGCCAAGAATCAAGTTCTTTCTATTTCTCTAACTTGCTGTTAGAGATCGATTACAATTATCTTTATTTCAGGTAAGGATACATATGTATATCGGGAGTATCTGGATGTAAAATTCTAGTTCTTCTTGTAACACAGCAGCACCTGACCTTGGCAGTTAGTTCCTTTCTCTGTGATGTTCTTTCTCTCTCCTTCAGCCTCCCGTGAAATTTCTAAAAATGTCAGGTATGTCGAGAAAAGGTTTGTCTTATTTGAGATAATTCTGAATTTAGCTAATCACTGCATTCTCCAGGCGAACCTCAGGTTAATGCACCTGGAACAAAAGGAGAGAAGCAGCTCCCCAGCTCTCAGCAGCTCCCCCGGAGCCATGCGCTGCCTGGGGGTAGCAAGGACCCGGGCTTGCCACGGTGTGGGAGGAGAATGAAGTCACGTAGAAAGTCAAAAAGTGGTTTCCCAAGCAGCCAAAAACAGACCTCTTGAACAGCCCCCTCACATCGTTTAAAATTAAATGTTCAGCAGAACTTGAAACATTAGTAGATTAACATGTCAATACACTTTCCACTTCATTGCACAAAGGGAAGCTCTAAGAATAAAATGCACTGTTTAGGTATTTTTAATAGATGTAAAAATTATAGGTGAAAGCCAATCATGCCATAACTCTAAAAACATCTTTCTGTTTTGGATCTGAGGTTAGAGTCCTGAGCTCAGATTCCCTGACACCAGTGTTACAGGCTGAATTGGATCCTCCCAAATTCATAGGTTGAAATCCTAACTGCCAGTATCCCCAAATGTGACTGTGTCTGGAGATAGGTGTAAAGGTGGACCTTAATCAATCTGGTGTCTCATGAGAAGAGGACATCGTGACACAGATACTCACAGAGGAAAGACCTGTGAAGACATAGGAAGGAGACAGACATCCAGGGAAGGAGAGAGGCAGCCCAGGAAACCACCCTCACCCTGGGACTCTAATCTCTCATGGTGAGAAAGTATGTTTCTGCTGTTTAAACCACCCAATCCTTGGTGCTTTGTCCTGGTAGCCCTAGCAAACTATTACAACTAGTAGAGTCTTTGTTGCAATGTTTAGAAGCTTTGCCAGGTCTTCAAATTCTAATGAAATGATGATGAGATGTTGCCATCAGCAAAAAACTAGCCTTTGTAAAGACAACCACCACTTTCATTTGCAGGAGTAGAAAACCAGTATTTGTGCCCATGAGTATAGAGAATAGAGAAATATAAATATCAGCACCTCTGCGCTTTCCGTTGGATAAAATGAAAAAGTAGGTTTTAGAGAGTCAGGATTTCCTTGAAGGCCCTGTGATCCTTGTGAACGTAAAACTTCCTGGCTGCTTTTTGATTAGTAATATGGGCTAATGATGCATTTTATTTCTAAGACACACAGTGTGGAATGGCTGGAGGGAAAAATGGTACCTTAAAATTTTTACTTTGTTATTTTTTTTTAGTATGTAACACATACTTGTTACATAATTTGCTTTCATACATTTTAAGTCAGGGATGTGTGTCCATCCAGAATACCTGCATTGCATCAGTTAGGTGTAATTCAGCCTATCCCACCTCCCCCTTCCAGCTACTTAATTTCCTTTGGGTTTTCCTTCTATATATGTGCTTGAGAGTTGATAGACTGGTTCAATTTAGCACTGAGTACAAGTGGTGTTTGTTTTCCATTGTTGTGATACTTCACTTAGGAGAATATTCTCTGATTCCATCTCAGTTGTCGTTAAAGGTACTAAATGACCATCTTTTATGGCTGAATAGTATTCCATGGTATACATATACCACAAGTAATCCATTGTATATTTCCACAACTTTGAGATTGTGAATTTTTCTGCTATGAACATTTGAGTGCAAGTGTCTATTTTACCAAATGACTTATTTTCCTTTGGGTAAATACCCAGTAGTGGATTACTGTATCATAGGTGGGTCTACTTTTATTTCTTTGAGGGATTTCCGTACTACTTTACATAGGGGTTGTGCTAGTTTGCAGTCCCACCAGCAGAATGAGTGTTCCTTTCTCTCTGCATCCATGCCAGCATCTGTAGCTTTGAGACATTTTGGTAGGAGCCATTCTTACTGGAGTTATGTTGTATCTCAGTGTGGTTTTGATTTGCATTTCCTTAATGATTAGAGATATTGAGCATTTTCTCCTGTGTTTGTTCACCATTAGACTATCTTCACTTGAAAAGTTTCTTTTCCTATGTTTTGCCTTTTGCCTACTTTTTATTTTTTTATTATTTTTTTCTTGCTGATTTGCTTGAGTTCTTTGTAGATTCTGGTTATCAATCCTTTACTGGTTGTATAGAATGCAAGTATCTTTTCCCATTCTATAGGCTGTCTATTTACTCTGTTGATTTTGCCCTTGGCTGTGCAGACAATTTTTAACTTAATCAGGTCCAATTTATTTATTTATTGTTGTTCTTGTGATTGTCATTGGGGTCTTCATCTTGAATTCCTTCCCTAGGCTGATATCTATAGAAGTTTCTCCAACATTTTCTTCTAGAATTCTTATAGCATCATGCCTTAAGTTTAGGTCTTTTGTCCGTCATAAATTAATTTTTGTAAATGCTGAGAGATGCACATTCTGTTTCAGTCTTTTACATGTACTAACAATGTACTATAAATTCGCTGTGAGAAATAATTGACCTCATGTCTATGAAATATTGTGCTATATATGAACTATAGAGTTATATAAACATAAATGTTATATAAGCATTGTATAATAATGTGAGTCATTATTTCACATGGACTACTTACTTTTACATGAGGGAGAATTGTGACTTAGAAGAATGTAGGTGAGGATGGTGAGCACGAGTAGAATCCAAGCTCAGGGAAATAAGGGAAGAATTTACATTTATGCTGTTAGTCTTTTACATTAAACTTTATCTCTTCTTCATAACACAATATTTACTACCATAACTTGAAAACACAAACAAACAGAAACTGCTGTAGACAACATGGACTATTAGGGCTTCGTAGACTTTGGACCTTCCAGTTGTGTCACCTTCCTAATGATCTGTGAAGTTCAGAGATGCTGAGTGACGTCCTCGTCTGTAGTCATGAAGAAAGTTGAATGGGGACCAGAGAAATGTTTCGGTTTCCTGGTCAGTGCTTTCCATTATCTTATTCTGCTTAAACTATAGCAGGATTTCCCCCCAATCTACTTGCAGGACACTCCCGTCCTATGACCCTGGGGAATGTCTCAATGCACTGGCTCTTCTACAAGTGATGATTTTTGGTTTTGAGTTGGTTTGTAAGCTTCTCTTGAATGAGAAGAACTGTCCTATCATAGCTAAGTAGAGTACTGAGAACAGAGCCCTGGAGCTGTCTCCTATCCCCAGAATGGAAGAGATGGGGTGGTTTAACAGTCAGGCACCTCAGAGCAGGGTTTCCTTCAGGCCCCATGCCACCTGGAGTTGACTTGCAAGACCTGCGAGGTCTGACCTGGCCTTCTCTTGCTGCCTTGTTGTCTCCATCCTTTTTCTTGCCTCACCTGGCCTCTGGGCTCTTGGCCCTGTCATTCCACCCAACTCCATCTTCTCCCTCACTCTCATCAATCAAAGTTGAAAGTCTCCTATCTCCTAAATTTTGGATCTAATCTTGTCTCTGAGCACGTCCCATCCACCTGACATGGCCATGGTGCTGCACTTTGATTTTCCATGTTGATGCTGTCCGGGGTGTACTCTGTAGAGGTGTTCTAAGACGTAGCATGTTCTTAGTGGGATTGTGCATGCCCGTGTCTACACTTCCTCTCTCACAGAGTTCCATGGGGAGTGGTGTAATGGAGAAGTATTGTGGTACAAAGATCCATCTGACTTGCTTTACCTTATCCTTTCTCAAACTTATTTTGATGTCTTTTCTTTTTAAGTAACACCTATTTGTAGTTAAAGAATCTAGAGTTTCTGTCCTTCATAGGAGATACTCTTTATATCAATGATTGTTCCAAGCATTTATTTATAATTATTTTATAAATATAAAAAGCAATTATAGTTATTTTAAAATAATTACCGTATTACTTTAATCATTTATATAAGTTTAATTAATGAAATGCTGCTTTAAACATTTCTGTTTTGACCAGTCCAGGTACATTCAGCATATAGCCTAACACATAGCAGATAATGACCACATGAGCTATTATGAAAAATAAGCTTTGGTAATCTGTGTCTTCATGAAAAATTTATGCAAATTCCAATATGTGTGTATATGTTTGTGTACTTCAGTACACACACTAAGTATTCAAGGCCTATGATTCTCAGTGTCTGCAAAGAGGATCTCCATCTATATTCCAATTTAGAATCAGGTCCAGGTAACCAATGAATGTTTATTTGCTCAAAATATATACTAAAAATAGAGCAAACTGAGAGTTATGAGATGCTGGTTTAAAACTCTATTCCTAACACAAACTTGATCCCTTACCCTATATGTTATTTTTCTTTCTGTCTTTTAAAAAGTCAACCTTCAAGGGGATACATAATACAGGTATTTAAAAAATCTCGTTCAAAAATAGTTGTTCATAACTGGCATGAAGTATTTTTATAATTTTAGTTTACAAAATAATTCTGATTACTCAACTGAATTCTCAGTTTGAAGTTTCAAATGACTTGTTTAGGCTGGGTGCAGTGGCTTACACCTGTAATCTTAGCACTTTGGGAGCCCAAGGAGGGTGGACTGCTTGAGTTCATGAGTTTGAGTACAACCTGAGTAAGAGTGAGACCCCATCTTTACTAAAAATAGAAAAACTAGCTGGGTGTTGTGGCGGGTGCCTATAGTCCTAGCTACTTAGGAGGCTGAGGCAGGAGGATTGCCTGAACCCAAGAGTTGGAGGTTGCTATGGGCTATGGCACCACAGCACTCTACCCAGGGCAACAGAGTGAGACTCTGTTTCAATAATAATAATAAATAAATAAGTAAATAAACACATATAAAGACTTCTTTTTTGTGTGTGTGTAGAGACAGAGTCTCACTTTATTGCCCTTGGTAGAGTGCCATGGCATCACACGCTCACAGTAATCTCCAACTCCTAGGCTTAGGCGATTCTCCTGCCTCACCACAATGCCCAGCTTTTTTTGTTGTTGTTGCAGTTTGGCCAGGGCCGGGTTAATCTCCTCAAATTTTGTTGAATGTAAATACAAGATCTTTGAGAGTAACTGAATAACTGGATGGAAGAGTAACTGAGTATTTTATGTAGGATAAAACTTTTTTTTTTTTTTGATGCAGAGACCATTGACACATTATTCTTTATAGCCTTGGAGGTTCTATGCTTGGCAAAACATTTTATTCAGATTTATCAAATAAGGATTTGCTAAAAATTACATACCTTCCAGGTGTGGGAAAATTGCTACATTTTGGACAATTGCCAAATTCTGAAGAGTAATTATTACTTATATTGGTGTATGCAGACAAAAAATTCTCTAAATGCATGGCTTAGGAACAGAAAAGACCAAAACCTGCACACTTTTCCCCTATTCCATGTTCCCCCTCACTCTCCATAAATAAGAGAACTGTTTTTGGCTGCAAAACCTTCCTGTGGAATAGACACAAGTGAAGTCTGGGTTCCTCAGTCCTTTCCGACTCTTTGTTACCACTTCCCATTTTAGTGAACCCGGCAGACCAGTACCCTTATCCCCAAGGACTTTGTGTTCCTGAGCTCGAACATTCACACTTCAAAAGTCTAAATGGGGAGTGCCCCCCTCAAAAAAGGGCATGTTTGATGACATTTTTGACATGGATTGGACAGGTAGTTTTTAAAAGTTGTCTTTTTAGTAACCTCTCCAATCTCTTCATTGTTGTAGTATTTACCACACGATGATAAAAGATCGATGTGTCTGCCTTCCTTTGGGTCACATAAACTCTTGGAAGGTAGGCACTGTCTTATTTATCTTCATATTACATTTCCTACCCAGTGTCAGGCATATGGGAGTCCTGCATAACTGGCTTGGGGGTATATACACACCTATAGAGTCAGAAGGGTGTGGCTACTTTCACCACAAGCCCATGAATCTCACCTGCTCAGATTTGGGGCTGAATAAAAGCTAAGAGTTTGGAAAACCAGAATTCAAATCCTGTTAGTTACTTCTACGATCATCTTGGGTCAGTTGCTTCATTATGATTTTTATTTTCCCATCTGCTGGTGAAAAGTCTTGACTACACATGAATAAGATCCTTTTCAATAAATAGTTATCTAAGTGCAGCCTTAAATATTTCAAGAAAAATCTTACAGCCACAAAATTATAGTGCACTTTCTTCCAGGGGTGGCCACTAGTAGATGCTATTTATTTATTGACTCACTTTGATCAACGAGCCTCACTGATACTTCTTTTTGAGTTAATATAAGCTACAACCTACTGGGAGAAGCTAAAATGGAACCAAGGATTGTTTAACTCATTAACCCTGTCATTTTAGGAGGTGGTCTCCCCTTGTTTTATACAATCCATTTTCATGAATGTTCTTCATGAATGAGTCAAATCGCTAGGGCTGGTTCAAAAATTTTTTTGTCCTTTTTATTTAAAACTCATGTTTTTTATTGTTTTAATTAAACATACGCTGTCTTCTTATAGTGTCCAGACAGGATGGCACAGTTGAAAGAGCAGTGGCCTGGAAGTTAAGAAATTTGAAATTGGGCTTGGTGCCTGTGGCTCAATCGGCTAAGGCACCAGCCATGTACACCTAAGGTGGCAGGTTCGAATCCCCAGCCCGGGCCCGCCAAACAACAATGATGGCTGCAACCAAAAAATGGCCGGGCATTGTGGCGGGCGCCTGTGGTCCCAGCTACTTGGGAGGCGGAGGCAGGAGACTC
>CAUYQV010197555.1:0-14796 GCA_963574575.1 Galagoides demidoff | reverse complement strand
GGGACCACAGGCGCCCGCCACAACACCCGGCCATTTTTTGGTTGCAGCCATCATTGTTGTTTGGCGGGCCCAGGCTGGGGATTCGAACCTGCCACCTTAGGTGTACGTGGCTGGCGCCTTAGCCGATTGAGCCACAGGCGCTGAGCCTAATGATTGCATTTGTTAGATAAAGTTCTATCTTATACTTGTGTCCTGTCCCCAAGAGATGTGCCATACAATGTGTCCCCCATCCCTCTCCCTCCTCCCCTCTCCTGGATACCTCATTCCCCTACCCCACACCTTGACTTTGATCTAGTTTTGACAAGAAGGGTTTTTAACCATCATGTTTTCCTGTAACAGGGGAATGTTAAATCAACTCTGAGGTTTGATAGAAGTCTTAAGGCCTGTCAGCCAATAGTGTTCTGTTATTTGGGCAATTAAAATAAATTGACTCGCAAGTTGAGATTAATTAGCTCAGATTCTATATTCCTGTTTTTTTTGAGGCAGAGTCTCACTATGTCACCCTTGTAGAGTGCTGTGGTATCACAGCTCACAGCACCCTCTTACTCTTGGGCTTAAGTGATTCTCTTGCCTCAGCCTGAGTAGGTATTACAAGTGCCCCCCCACAAGGCCTGGCTATTTTTTTTTTTTTTGGTTGCAGTTGTCATTGTTGTTTAGCAGGCCCTGGCTGGGCTCGAACCCACCAGCCTAGGTATATGTGGCTGTGCCCTACTTAGTGAGCTGTGGGTACTGAGCCAGATTCTGTATTCCTAACTGCCAAGGAATAGGCACAGCATATGGCCAGAAAGATGGAGTGAGGATGTAGGAGTATGGGAAAGATGGAGTAGGGGTGGGGAGTACAGGTGTATGCATTCTAGCACCAGAGCTCCCCTTTTAGAGTTGCTTTGTGCTATTCTGTTTTTCTTTTTTTTTTTTGAGACAGAGCCTCAAGCTATCCCCCTGGGTAGAGTGCCATGGCATCATAGCTCATAGCAACCTCCAACTCCTGGGCTCAAGCGAGTCTCCTGCCTCCGCCTTCCAAGTAGCTGGGACCACAGGCGCCCGCCACAACACCTGGCCATTTTTTGGTTGCAGCCATCATTATTGTTTGGCAGGCCCGGGCTGGGGATTCAAACCCGCCACCTTAGGTGTACGTGGCTGGCGCCTTAGCCGCTTGAGCCACAGGTGCCGAGCCTATTCTGTTTTTCTTTTTGCCTTTCTCCTTCACCCCTTCTGTGGGGCAGAGGGGAGGTGAGTAGTTTCTGTCTTCCCAGGTGAATTGTATCATGTAATAGTTTGTGTTTGTGGCATTAATATTTGGATTTTTATTTAAAACTTTAAGTTGAAATAGTGTTGTGATAATAGCTGGAAAATGTCCTAAAGGGTAGCTGATGGACTTACAACTTGATTTAAGTGCCTGTGGGAGGAAATAGTGTGGTCTTGAGTTAGGGATGAGTGAGTCTTTGTGGGTTCTGCCACCATCTCCTGTTGTCGTGATTGTTTTCTCATCCACCCTGCTGCTGCCACTGTTGCCTGCTGCAAGGACCTATAAAATGTCTATTTTGTATATAATCAAAAAGTTGAACAGTGGATCCTTAGAACATTGCATTTACTCTGGCCACAGCCCCAGTAGTTTTACTACTGCAGTAGGGGTCTTGTTTCTAGTACTAGACTATCTTACTTAAGGAAGCTAGAGAAAATGAAAACATGGATGACTGAAATAAAATCAGAAGCAAGAGGGTTTTTATTTCAGTTGAATCTCTTTAGAGCAAGCCTGGTCAGCCTTCTGGAGGAGGTAAGGTATTGTTTGGTTTTCTAATCTGAGAAGGATAGATTGGGATTAATAGACTTTTAAAAAATCAGATTGGGGCTCAGCGCCTGTAGTACAGTGGCTATGGTGCTGGCCACATACACTGAGGCTGGTGGGTTCGAACCTGGCCCAGGCCAGCTAAACAATAATGACAACTGCAAAATAATAATAATAATAGGAAGGTGTTGTAGTGGGTGCCTGTAGTCCTAGCTACTTGGGGGAGTGAGGCAGGAGAATCACTTTAAGCCCAAGAGTCTGAGGTTGCTGTGAGCTGTGATGTAATAGTACTCTACAGAGGGTGAGACTCTGTAACAATAACAACAAAAATAATCAGATTGGGCTGGAAGCAAGGTGAAGACCTTCTCTGCTCTAAATTCTTTCCCGGCTCCCCACGAAACTTTCTGTCCATTGGGCTGATTTATGGGGAAGGGTATTCCAGTTCTTTGTTGTGTACCTACTAGCATCTGCATTCTACTCACATGTCCTCTTTTTCCTTCTAGCAGGTTGAAATTTTATTTCCTTTTGGTAGACAACTTCATATATCCTAACCCTTAGGTTTATGGTAAGGGGTCATTTAGAGCTCCAAAAATTTGTTTCCTCTTGTAAAAAACCTGACCCTTATGATAAAAAGCCTACTGTTTCACCTTCAACTTCAGACAGACAACTCCGATTGGGAGTGGAAGTCAGTGAATGTTCTAGTATTTACTTTGTGCCAGACACGCTATAGGCATTGGAGACACAAGAACCAGTCCTTGCCTTCATGTAGCCTGTATGAGGGTGACACATCTAATGGGTGATATAGTCATGCACTGCATAAGGATGTTTCAGTCAACAATAGACTATGATGGTGATCCCGTAAGATTATACTACCGTATTTTTACTGTACCTTTTTTGTGTTTAGACATGTTTAGATAGAAAAATGCTTAGCATGTGTCACAGTTGCCAAAAATAGTATAGTGACTTTTAGGTTTGTAGCTTAGGAGCAATGGGTTATACTCTATAGCCTAAGAGTGTAGTAGGCTATATCATCTCCCTCCGTGTAAGTGCGCTCTTATGATCTCCACACATCAACAGTTTATTATGTTCACTCATTCAAGAAACATTTATTGAATTTAACTACTATGCATCAAGTACTATTTTTCATATTCAAGGATACAAGGAAATCTTCCATTAACCTGAAGTAGGATCTGTGGTATGCCTAATAAACCATAGCTGAGGGTGTCAGGTGATTCTGGATTCAAAGAGGTTCTATGGACTGTAGGAGTAGGTAAGTATTTATCTCTTAGTGGTTCTTAAACGTAAAGATTTATCATAATCACCTGGAAGACTTGTGGAAATACATACGTTTGACCCATTTCTAGAAGTGGCTGAATATATGCATTTTTGACAAATTACTCAGTGGTAAGGATGCTGCTTCCTTGGGAATCACACTTTGAGAACCAGGGACTTAGTAAATTCCTTAGTAAATATACGCATTCAGAGGTGAATCAATGAGATAATCCCTATGTATCAATGAGATAGACACATACGCACACACATACACATGAATGTTTTCTAATTCTCTTCTGCCACCAGGGGTGTCTGGTGTCCATCCTTAGTCTAATCAGGAAGTTTTCTAGGGCCAGTTACTCTTGAAGGGGATAAAGGTAAATAGAGGCCATAAAGCATGCTCAATAGAACTAAGTGTGGCTATTGTGTGTTGTAGCCATCTGTTTTTCTGTATTTTGGTTTCTCCTTTTTTGCTACTTCCCTTTCTTATCCTTTGTAAAACTCTTTAATTTTCTTTGTGTAGTTTAAGGTTACTTCAGAAGTTCTTTTGCAAAGGGAGCAGTATGGTGTTCCAATTTTCTACAGTCCTTTTTTTCTCCTGTGGTTTAACACAAAAAGAAACAGCATTCACCTCAGCGATTTCCCCCTTAAGGCCTTCATAGCCATGAGGATTTGGGAGATGGAGGAATTGCTTTGGGCAAAATGCTGGTGGTTGTGAGGCTATTGAAATAGTGAAGATTCCAGATAGGACTAGGGCAGTAGGGAATAGAGAAGATAGGAGAAGATAGGAGTAGAAGAAACTGTATAGAGATGAAGAATGTGTCATTGGAAATTAAACTGCCAGAGTTAATGTTCTTAAGTGTGATTTCCTGAACCAGATGCTCTGTAAGAATGTCAAGGCAGAGATGTGTAAACACAGTGGTGATCTATGAAAGTCAGGACAGTAGAGCGGAAGAGTCCAGGAAGAAGCCTTTAGGGGCTTTAGGGTGACGATTAGAAAAATTTGTGATTGGGAAATGAAGGCATCCAGTGAAGATTCTACTTATAGATGGTTTTGGCAAGAATAAAAAAAAAAAAAGGAATATTGGGCGGCGCCTGTGGCTTAGTGAGTAGGGCACCAGCCCCGTATACTGAAGGTAGCGAGTTCAAACCTGGCCCTGGCCAAGCTGCAACAAAAAATAGCTGGGCATTGTGGCGGGCGCCTGTAGTCCCAGCTACTCGGGAGGCTGAGGCAAGAGACTCACCTAAGCCCAAAGAACTGGAGGTTGCTGTGAGCTTTGACACTATGGCACTCTACTGAGGGTGACAAAGTGAGACTCTCTAAAAAAAAGGAATATTTATTCATTATCCTAGACTGCTTCTTTCCAAATACATTGGAAGGGTGTTATTTTTTTCCTATTACATCGAGTATGAAGCCAGTAGAAGGTTATTTGACTTGTTTAAGTAAAGCCTACGTCACTGAGGTACTGAGGTTAGACCTTAAAACTATGATCTGGCTCGGCACCTGTGGCTCAATCAGCTAAGGCGCCAGCCACGTACACCTAAGGTGGCGGGTTTGAATCCCCGGCCCGGGCCCGCCAAACAACAATGATGGCTGCAACCAAAAAATGGTCGGGCGTTGTGGTGGGCGCCTGTGGTCCCAGCTACTTGGGAGGCAGAGGCAGGAGACTCGCTTGAGCCCAGGAGTTGGAGTTTGCTATGAGTTGTGATGCCATGGCACTCTACCCAGGGGGATAGCTTGAGGCTCTGTCTCAAAAAAAAAAACCAACCTATAATTTAGCTCTTTTCCCTTGGAAATGAGATTGTCCTGTTTCCCTAGTCTTGGTTACATCTACCCTGCCAGTAGGTATCATCTTTTGTGCTCTCTCTCTTTTTTCTCTTTTTTTGAGACAGTATGTTGCCCTTGGTAGAGTGCCATTATGTCATAGCTCATAGCAACCTCAGACTCTTGTGCTTGAGCAATTCTCTTGACTCAGCCTCCCAAGTAGCTGGGACTATGGGCACCTGCCACAACACCAGGCTATTTTTTTTTTTTGTATTTGTCATTGTTGTTTAGGAGGCCTGGGCTGGGTTTGAACCTGTATGCGTGCCTTGGTGTATGTGGCTGGCGCCCTAACTGCTACAGGCAGCGAGCCCTCTCTCTCTCTCTCTCTTTTTTTAAAAGAGATACGGTCTCACTGTATTGCCCAGGCTAATTTCAAACTCTTAGCCTCCTGAGTAGCTGGAACTGGAGATGTGAGATACCAAGGCTAGCTAATTAAAAAAAATTTTTTTAGAGACAGGATCTTGCTATATGGCCCAGGCTGGTTTTGAACTTCTCACCTCTTGTCTCAGCCACATGTTTGGCTCTTTATTATACCCCTTCTGTTTCCTTTCTCATGTCACCAAATTGGTCTTCAAGGTATGTCTTTCCTTCCTTGCTATCCCTACACCCTTGTTTAGGCAGCCTCTGCTTCCTATCTGGCCTATTGATTCTTCATGGAGCTTCCTGCTGGAACCAATCTTTTTCTACTCTTCAATTTTATTTTTATTTTTAGATAAAATTCAAAAACCTTAGGCTGCTTCCAAACTATCCTGTTTAATCTTCCACCTTTTCCCCCATCTACTGTATTTGACCTATATAAAACTGTTATTTCCTGCTTATAATTTTTTCTGATGTCAAAGTGTTGTAGTACAGTTATAAATGGATTTCATCATGACCCCTGAGTATTGAAGTAGAGTTAAATTATCTTTGATGTTCTTGTTCAAGAGGGTATGGCAGTAAAAGAATACTTTCTAAACACTAGTGGCCTGCTCTCTATGTGCCATAATGTTTATGAGAGAGCCTCTTTGGATACTTGTCAATATTCCTTATGTAGTTACCTTTGTTGGGCCAGGTTTGACTGTAGGTGTCCACTTAGTCTGTGGCTTCCTTTGGCACAGCCAGAATAGCAAGGTCATCTTCACTGATAAACACAGGCAAATACATATCAGAAGAACCTTTTGGGGCTCTTTTCTTAGAGAGAAGATGGCATCTTCTAGGTGGTTTGAAGCAGGTACTAAGGATCTGCAAGACTTTTCACCAGAATGCCAGTATGTGGTAGTAAGAAGAATTATGCTTGAAGTGCAGAGAGAGGTTTGAATAAGATTGAAAACCAGCATTTGAGTATGAAGTGATACAGCTGTGAAATCTGTTCTTTGAGGTTTTAGTCTTATCAAAAAGGATGGCTTCTGACAGCTGGTGATTTTTTTCTTAAAAGTTTTAAGAATTTGGTGGGTGGTGCCTGTTTTAAGTTTTAAAAATTTAAAAAGTTTTAAGTCTTAAAAATTACTTCTTACAAGTTTTTAATTTGGTGGGCGGTGCCTGTAGCTCAGTGAGTAGGGCCCTGACCCCATATGCCAAGGGTGGTGAGTTCAAACTCGGCCCCAGCCAAACTGCAACAAGAAAACAGCTGGGTGTTGTGGTGGGCGTCTGTAGTACCAGCTACTTGGGAGGCTGAGGCAAGAGAATCACCTCAGCCCAAGAGCTGGAGGTTGCTGTGAGCTGTGACACTACAGCAATCTACTGAGGGTGACAAAGTGAGACTCTGTCGCTTAAAAAAAAAAAAAAGTTTTTAATTTGTGCTCGGTTCCTGTAGTACAGTGGTTACAGTGCCAGCCATGTATACCAAGGCTGTCAGGTTCGAACCCTGCCTGGGCCAGCTAAACAACAATGACAACTTCAACAAAAAATAGCTGGGGGTTGTGGCTGGCGTGTGTATTCCCAGCTACTTGGGAGGCTAAGGCAAGAGAATTGCTTAAGCCCAAGAATTTGAGGTTGCTGCGAGCTGTGACACTACAGCACTCTACTGAGGGCAACATAGTGAGACTCTGTCTCAAAAAAAAAAAAAAGTTTTTAATTTGCAAATATATAACCAAGGACTGTGCTTACATCTAGATGACTGAAAAGTAGGGCACTGATTATAAACCACATCCTGTTGTATATGTTTTCTTGATTTGAACACACGTAATATATATTGCTGTCTAATTTCTCTAATTGTATGTTTAGTATTTCCTGAGTGTGAATGAAACTTAAGTTGTTAAACCAGGTAAAGAAAAGCTATAAGGTTAAGATGTTTTTAAAACAATTCTTTGTGTAGTTCTTTGAAGATGTGTTTATTCCTTGAGGAGCTATCAATGCTTAGTTGGCCCTTTTGTGTTCTCAATGCTTTGCTGCTAACAGCTTTTTTAAATTTACCAGTAACTGTGCTGTCATTTCTTTGAGCTAGAATAAACAGACTTGCTATCAGGGCCAGTGTTGAGCTGTCACACTAACTTCAGTTTATATATTATTATTAAAAAAAATGGTCTGAGGGATTAGGTTAGCCACATTTCTCAAACACGTTTGAGCATGTTGTGATACAGAGAACTTTGACTTTGGAGCCAGAAAACCTAAGTTAACATCTGGACTCTACCTCTTGTTAGCATTTTTACCTTTGTATAAGACACATCTTAGTTCCTTAACTGTGAAATAGGCATTACCGGCTTTATGGAAGGGTTATTGTAAGGATGAAATATGTTAATGTGTATAGAAGTATAAGCTGCATAGAGCAAATTTACATTTAGGTTCTATCCACCTCCATTAAAGATAGCTGATCCTGGCATACTTGTGTAAAGTAAATTTTATGCAAGTGTTCTGTGTTTGGCAATTTGGACTTGACCTTCAGTTTTTCTACTGCTGATCCCCTCTGTTCTCTCCATACTTCTCCCCCCTCCCATTTCTAGGCATGGTTGTCTGTAATTGTCAGTGGTGATTGTTCTGCTTCTTAAATCATATTTTTGAAATGCATAATTTCCAGGACCCTACCTGTTTTCTGATGTTATCTATTTTTGTATCTTATGGTCTTAGACTAAAAGTGAGGGTTGTTTACTGGGGAGGAGGTGGTAGCTTCAACCTGAAGACCTGCAGCTGAGGGTTTGGTATAAATAATAGATGAGTATTGAACTGATGAATGGCTTGTGGAAGATTATAGGGCTTGTGCTTGAGTCAGTTTGGGTAACATTTTAGAAAGTAGCAGTTTTCCTCCATTGTTACTTGAATTTTGATTAAAAAGGTTGTATGAGTGGTTCTCGCCTTTAATCCTAGCATTCTGGAAGTCCTGATCTTGCAATCAGAATTCAAGACCTGAGCAAAAATATAAAAATTAGCTAAGTGTGGTAGCCTTGCTTATAGTCCCAAACACTCAGGAGTCTTAGGCAGGATAATGCCTTGAGCTCAGGAGTTTGAGGTTGCAGTGAGCTGTGATGACACCACTGCATTCTAGACCAGGCAAAAGAGTGAGGCCTAGGTCTATGTTTGTTTTATTTGGAATGTAGTTAGATTTCAAAAAGGAGGTAAGAAGTAGCAGTTTTATGGAGCATTTATATGGTCTAGAGGAGTGATATAAATTATAATTTACAACAACATGGGCGCTCGTGATTCTTATGGCTAATATTCAGAAATTTAACTTTAAAAAAAAGAAAAGCCATTTTTATACTTTAACTGTGATGTTAACGAACTTGTACTCCCCCTGCTGGTTGACTTGTTAGAAATACAGTGAGTTGGGCTGTGCCCATAGCTCAGTGGGTAGGGCGCCCCCCCCACATAATACCCAGGCTGGCGGGTTTGAACCCAGCCCAGGCCAGCTAAAACAACAATGACAACTGCAAAAAAAAAAAAAAATAGTGGGGCATTGCAGCGGGCGCCTATAGTACCAGCTACTTGGAAGGCTGAGGCAAGAGGGTCACTTAAGCCCAAGAGTTTGAGGTTGCTGTGAGCTGTGATGTCACAGCACTCTATCCAGGGTGACAGCTTGAGACTCTGTGTCAAAAAAAAAAAAAAGACAATGAGTTAAGAAAAACCAGAATCCTAATTCAGGTCTGAGAATAGCTGTCAAATTTTATATTATCTGTAGAAGTGGCTAAAATTATAGGAGGAAGCATCATTTTGAGTAAGGAATGGATTGCATTATGTCATTCCTTGTTTGTTTTGTTTATAAAGTTTAATGCCTGGAATATATTCAGTTAGTTTTTGTTTTTATTTTTAAGGCAAATGACACTTAGATTTTAGTTACAGTATATACTGTAAATTTACCCTCCTCTATTCTTAAGGGTCACTTTAGCTACCCTTTAATTCAGTTTTTTCCCAAACAGAACAGCTTTTAATTTCTGTGTCTTTATTTGATCACTTATTCATATGGCATTTATTTACAGGATGAGGGTTAGTTTCTATAAAGCAGTAATAGGTGTTGAGGTAGACATAGAAGGATGAGATGATACTCCATGAAGTCTTGAACCTTCTCTGTTTGAGATTTATATCATATGCCAGTAAAATATTAAGTAAAATTGATAAGTATCTATTTAAATAGCATGGTGAATGTTACAGGAAGTAAGCAGTTATATTTGCCCATCCTGGTGTTGTAGATAAGGCAGATATTAAGAATGACTTGAAAAGGACCTTGAAGAATAGATATGGTTTAGATGGGAAGAAGGGGTGAGGACAAGGACAGATATTCCAGGTAGAGCATGGGAAGAGGCTTAGAGTAGGAAGTGAGTATAATTTACAGTAAAAAACATTGTTTTTGGAGCTTTACATGCTTATTTGATTGAATCCTCACGCTGATCTTCTAGTATGGTATGACTCTTCATTTCATGGGTGTAGAAAATGACTTGTAGGGGTTAAACTCTTGTTAACATTTCTGTTTGCAAGTTATGAAATAACTTATCTGACTGCAGATAAGTCTCTTGCTCCTCTGGCTGTAACTACAGCAACATTTGGATGGTATCTCAGAGCTTAGGTATTATGATGTTTGGTTTTTATGTTCCAAAATTTACTTAAAAGTACTTCTTAGTAAGCACTGAGTATGGGTAGCCAGAGCTTTTATTCTAACATTTCAGTGTTTTTAGATCTTCCTAAAATTTTATTGAACTATTGCTAGTAAAGATAGAAAATATTTTGCATGTATTCTGCTGCTCTGCACCACCTCCCCAGGGTCATTGGTGGGGATGCAGTAATTGATCCATGGTATTCCTTCTTATTAAGTCTGAGTTTTTTAAAAAATGCATTTCTCAAATATATTTTAAACTGGGTAAGCAGTTATCCCTTTGATTATAATAACTGTCTAAACTAGGCCCGAGCAGTCATCTGTTCTGGAAGACAAACCAGCCAAGCAGCCTAGGACTGGTGGTATTTGGATTATTCGTTGAATCCTGTCACATCCAATTGTATTTGTCTAAAATGAATGAATGGATTGGATTAATGATAGATGCTAAGCTCCACAAGGGAAGGAGCTGTGTTTGGTTTATTTGACATGATATTTATAGTCCCTGGGATATAAAAGGCATGTAGAAATATTTGTGGAATGGATTAAAAAAAGGAACAAATAAATGGTGATAAATTTGCTAACATAAAATATACCTAAGACAGCTAACTTTGAAATAAATGAGAATATTGAAGTATAATTTTGTTACTTTACTAAACTCAGTAAACAACTTTATGGTTTATATGACGGAAAATTTTTGCCTTTTCTAAAAGTTTAAATGTGAATTGGGTTTGCAGTTCAGAATTTGTATTTATTTAATAACTGTATCTAATGGTTCACATGTAATGAACATCAAGTTTGTACAGGCCATTTGAAAGTCAGGTATTGTGTATTTGGCTGAAATGATCTGTAATACACACTTTTGTTCAGGGGTTCCGTATAGAGTATTACTGAGGACTGCTAGCATAGGAACTCTTATTCTTTTTGACTTGATCATTTTAAGGGTAAATGTTTGCCAAGTATACGAGGTTGATGCAGCATACTTGGATCAGTTAAGATTAGCGACAACTTTAAAAGTTCTGCTTTGTTAAGTAAAAAATTAAATTAAATAGAGCTTTTGCTTTCAATCCTGAATCTATCACTATGATTTCGTTACACATTCATATGTGTAGACTGTTTCCCTTTATTTTCTTACAAATAAACTTTTTTATATTTGCACACTTATCTGGAGGTCTGAGATAAGCAAAAAATGATGATTTCTGAATTAAATTTGAGTATTATGCAATAGTTACCATAATTCTGTGTGGGAAGGATTATAGATTTTCCTGAATGATGATTCTTACCTAATTCAAGAAAATTACATATATATGTGTATATATCCACACACATAATTATATAGTTAATCTTTGGTATCCATGGAGAATTGGTTTCAGGCCCTTCTTTGGAAAATAAAATCCATGAATGCTCAACCCCCTGGTATAAAATAGCATAGTATTTGCATTTAATCTGTGCACATCCTCCATATACATTAAACAATCTCTAGATTACTTATATGTAATATAAGGTAAATGCTGTTTAAATAGTTGTTATCCTATATTATTTAGGTAATAATGATAGGAAGAATTATTATTTTCCCTGAAGTTTATCTTTTTGTTTCTCTGTGTACATACATGTATGTCTAATATATATATATATGTAATTATTATTATTATTATTTTTTTGCAGTTTTTGGCCAGCCTGGGTTTGAACCCACCACCTCTGGCATGTGGGGCTGGTGCCTTACTCCTTTGGGCCACAGGCGCCGCCCCTAATTATTATTATTTTTAGATAGGATCTTGCTTTATTGTCTAGACTGCAGTGCAGTGGCATGATCATAACTCATTGCAACATTGAACTTCTGGGCTCAAGTGATCCTCATGTCTCAGCCTCTTGAATAGCTGGGACTATAGGCATATACTAGAACATCCAGCTAATTTTTCTAGTTCAGGCATCCTCATCCTGCGGCCCGCCTAGGACATTTGTCCAGCCTGTTGGGTGTCTTTGCCGCCGCTGCCTGTCCTGCTTAGCAGCCGACTCGTCCCAGGGCCTGTAGTCTGGCCCTCCAATGGTCTGAGGGACAGTGAACTGGCCCCCTGTTTAAAAAGTTTGAGGACCCCTGTTCTAGTTTTTGTAGGGACGGGGGTCTCACTGTGTTACCCAGGTTGGTCTTGAACTCCTGGCCTCAAGCAGTTCTCTTACTTTGACCTCCCAAAGTGCTAGGATTATGGGTATGAGCCACTGTGCACAGCCATTCCCAAATATTGTTGATCTGAGGTTGACTGATGTGCTGTGGAACCCATGGATATGAAGGTTTCACTGTATATGAGATGTGACTTGTAATCATGTTCATATACATATAAATTTTTTTCTATTGGAATTATGTCTTTAGATAAAACAATATTTGCAATTATACTTAAGCATATTTTATGTGAAATGGAACTATATGGGTTGGGAATGTGGTTTGAATAGTTTGAGTAGAGAAAATCAATTGACTTCAGACTTCAGTTGCCAACTAGGGACACAAATGGCAATTGTTTTAGAGCTTCATAGGTGCTGAGGAAGTAGGAGGAAAGGGAGTTCCCACTGGGAATGGAGAGCTGAATTGAGTAGGAGAGGGTTATAAAGAGTGTGAACCATAGGAAGATTGGGGGTAAAATGGTAGGTGCAAAAGGTTTTCTTTGCTCTAACCATGAAACTGGGAATGGGCTTATATCCTTCAGTCTTCCTCAGTCTTTGGCTGTTTAACATCTGGTCTGTGTGCCCCAATGCCACATCTTTGGTGGTAACTCCTACCTTAACCTTCAGTTAGTAGCAACTCTGGTAGCCCCAGGCTTATGGGAAGGTTCATTGGAATTATTCAGCTAGACAGCTAGAGGGGAGCTTTAAGAAAGCATGTTAGAAAGTGATGATTGGATGACATTATCATTCTTTGATTATTGAATTTTTTTACTTCTTCATGAAGTTAGATTTGAGGGTGGTATTGTGAAGTTAGGTGGATTGATACAGTGTGCTCAACATTGCTGTTAACATATCATTGGGGCGGTGCCTGTGGCTCAGTGGGTAGGGCTTCGGCTCCATATACTGAGGGTGGTTGGTTTGAACCCGGCCCTGGCTAAACTTCAACAAAAAAATAGCCGGGCGTTCTGATGGGTGTCTGTGGTCCCAACTGCTCAGGAGGCCGAGGCAAGAGAATCGCCTAAGCCTAGGAGTTGGAGGTTGCTGTGCTATGATTCCATGGTATTCTATTGAGGGTAAGAAAGCGAGACCCTGTCTCTTAAAAAAAAAAAAAATCATTGGCTTGGCACCCATAGCTCAGTGGTTAGGGTGCTGGCCATATACACCGGGGCTGGTGGGTATGAACCCAGCCCAAGCCTGCTAAACAACAATGACAACTACAACAACAACAAAATAGCCAGGCATGTGGCGGGTGCCTGTAGTCCCAGCTACTTGGGAGGCTGAGGCAAGAGAATCACTTAAGCCCAAGAGTCTGAGGTTGCTGTAAGCTGTGATGCTATGGCACTCTACCGAGGGCAACATAGTGAGACTCTGTCTCAAAAAAAAAAAAAAATCATGTGGTAATTGTGATGAGGGAATTCTAAATTATCTTGGTAAGCTCCCACTTATTTTTTCCTTAGGTGATAAATAAAAGTATTAAATCAAAAGATGCCTTCTTAGTTTCATAGGCATTATTAGAATGTCTATAAACGTTTCTGAATACTTGGTATTAAAAAGAAGTTTGAAATTATGATTTTAGCTTATTCAGAAAGTAGTCATGACAAAGCTATTTTGTTGACTGCTTGTTTAAAAATTCAGGTTACGTAATGGTTTTCATAGGACATTTCCAAAGATTGTTGAAAGCAGACATTTTGAGTATAGAAGTGTCTGAGATACTGGTGCACTCTATTTGGTGGTGTCTTATCCAATGACCTTTGAATTTTCTGTGTCACTTAAAGAAAAGAGGTCCTTATTATAACTTCAGTCACTGTAAATGTCAGTGATAGATACCTCTGTGGTCACTGACTTTGAACAGGAGTAAGGTCAGATAAGAAATTTGCCAAGTCTTTTAGGAACTTGTCTATAAAGGGCGCCGTGTTACCATGAAACATATGGACTGCTTTACTAAGGGCCTGGGACATTCATAAAGAAGACTACTCCATTTGTTGAAAAATTATATTTTTCTTAATTGTTTAGTGTTTTGTTCTGGACCAGGTATGATTCAAAAGTCAAATGTTCACTTTCTGGGAACACAAAAAGGGGCAAAAGAAATGGATTGCTCTATAGGCAGTGGGGGGCAAAGCTAGTATAAAGTAAAAATCCTTCCTTTCCTTTTTTTTTGTAGTTCTGTTAACAGATTATTTGAAGTGACTTGGATTTCTCTGTGTGCCTTGAAGTGAAGTACATGTTGTTCAGTAAAGAAGCAAATCTAACCTCTTGTGGAATTTGCTCTCTGGGGTGAATCACAGATGGGATGATGTTAAGGCAACATTTATATTTTCCTGCATGAAAAATTCATATGAATCAGAAACAGAAACTCAGAAGTGGCCATTTCACTCTGATTTCTCTGTTAAGGAGCTGTTGTCATAAGCTTCCGGCTGACAGCTGCTCAATTAAGGCATCAACAGGTAGCAAATTGGAAATACTATTCAAATAAGATCTTGAATACCTGTTTCTTTGCTGCATCTGTTGCATTTTAGATTGGTGAAAGGAGGGATCACACTGATGTGCCCTTTCCTCTCTGTGGCACAGCCATTTTGAGGAAAGGTATTCTAAGGTTTTTCCGTGGGTTTTTTTTTGTTTTTGTTTTTGTTTTTTTGGAGACAGAGCCTCAAGCTATCCCCCTGGGTAGAGTGCCATGGCATCACAGCTCATAGCAACCTCCAACTCCTGGGCTCAAGCGAGTCTCCTGCCTCTGCCTCCCAAGTAGCTGGGACCACAGGCGCC
>CAUYQV010197554.1:0-11548 GCA_963574575.1 Galagoides demidoff | reverse complement strand
ATCCAGAAATATCCAATCTCATTTCTGGTTCAAGATGGTTAACTAGAGATATCCGACATATTCCCTCCTAGAAAAAAAGAACGAAAATTACGAGTAGAGAATTGTACCTAGACTAGAATATTAAGAAGAGAACACTGGAGTCCGGTGGGGTAACTCATAGGAAGCACCTGAGGCACAGAAGCAGAGGGAAGTCAGAAGCCAACTCAGCAAAGATCAGCAAGATGCCAGAGGGACTTGGTACCGTGGGAAAGGTTAAATGAAAAAAACTTTGGGGATCCGCATTTATTTTTTTTCTTTCTTTTTATTTTTTTTTAATTAAATCATAGCTGTGTACATTAATGCAATCGTGGGGTACAGTAATGCCGGTTTTACACACAATTTGAAATGCTTTCATCAAACTGGTCAACGTAGCCTTTACGGCATTTTCTTAGTATTGTGTTAAGACAATTTATTTTCTACACCTAGTAAATTTCACATGTACCCTTGTAAGATGCATGGTAGGTGTGGTCCCACCAATTACTCTCCCCTCCACCCATCCTCCCCCCTCCCCTCACCTCCCTTTCCCCTTCTTCTTGGGCTATAATTGGGTTGTAGCTTTCATAAGAAAGCTATAAATTGGTTTCATAGTAAGATTGAGTACACTGGATACTTTTTCTTCCACTCTTGAGATACTTTGCCAAGAAGAATATGTTTCAGCTCTATCCATGTAAACATGTAAGAGGTAAAGTCTCCATCTTTGTTTAAGGCTGCATAATATTCCATGGTGTACATATACCACAATTGATCCATTCATGGGTCTATTATTATTGCTTAATATTTTGATGCAGCAATCGTCTGATTTCTTTTCTGAATGTATGTATCTTTGTTTGTTCTTTACGAGGTTTTTGTTGCTAGTCCTTTTCTTTTTTTTTTTTTTGCAGTTTTTGGCCAAAGCTGGGCTTGAACCCACCACCTCCAGCATATGGGACTGGCGCCCTAACTCTTTGAGTCACAGGCGCCGCCCTCTAGTCCTTTTCTTAAACATTGTTATTGTTATTAAATTTTAAGCCTTTTTAATTTTGTGAAGGTAAAAAATGGAAACCTAATAAACACATGTATATGTAAAAAATTAGCCAGGTCTTGTGACAGGTGCCTGTCCCAGCTACTCCAGAAACTGAGGCAAGAGGATCATTTGAGCCCAAGAGGCTGAGGTTGCTGTGAGCTGTGACATTATGGCACTCTACTGAGGACAAAGTGAGACTCTGTCTCAAAAAAAAGAAGACATCTTGTCTTTCTGTCAATCTCCCCATTTTTTCCCAGTATGTTCAGCCTCCTGACCTCACGTAACCCCATGTTCCGATCCCAGGACTGCTCTCACTGTGCCATTGTCTGCTGACTCTCATGTCTTTGTTTCTTTTGCCCTGCGAACACTTCGTAAACTTGCCTGTCAGGAGGACTCTATAAACACCAAGGGTAGAGTGTATTGTGTACTTGTAACATAACATTGATTTCTATTCCTTATTTGGACTCTGTAGTATATACCTATTTTATTTTATTATGGAAACAGAGGTTTATAGACTACCTGTGTTTTTATTGTTTCACTGGACTCTTTGGGATCTCATTCCTCTTTATCTCTTAGTTTCCAACTATAATTTAGAAGGAAAAATATGGCAAACCATGTTCCATCGCTTACTGTTTGATCAACCTTCTGTTATGATTAAAAGTAGCACATAACCAATAAAATCTAAATGAAATCTAGTGGATTCTGTGCTTAAATAAAACAAAAACTCTTATACATGTTTTTAGCTTACTTTAGAAACTTGAGAACTAGTAAAGCATGAAGTAATTCAGAAGAATATTTAGTAACACATTCTCTTGGGAAGTTAGCAGTTCACTTAGTGAGCCAACTGACCATTCTGCCAAAATCTGGTTTGGAAAATAGTATGGATAGAAATATGTCTATGGGAAAAAGGGTCCATTTCTAATTTAATCAATTTTACATATATATATATATATATATATATAAAATGCTTGTTATTATCTATAGTACTAGAGGAGCACCTAAGAACTCTGGTTACAAAATGTTTCCATTTTGAATGTTACTACCCAAGGAAACTGAACATTAAAACGTGTGAATTCATATATAACAAAATGGGAGAAATAATGGTATTTATATGTTAATTCTATGAGGCCCCACATTTAACTCTATTCCCTCTGGCCATATACCAGGTGGGAAAAAGCAGGGACTCCACTATTAAAAATATCAAATCAGATAGTTCCAGCTGGGGTTTCTTAATCATTTAAAAGGCAAAATATGAGGTCACTTTTAATACCTTAAGTAGACAATAATCTTAGCATTTACTTCAGATATTAAATCTGAGGTACTTATCTTTTGCCTTACTGAATAGATGATACTGCTAGCAGTTTCTAGATTTTGAGTATTTTCCTTAAGAGAAACATTGGAGTTTAATGTGGAAGCAACTATTTTTGCCTCACATTATCTGTCTTAGGAATATCCAATCCATCAATATACTGATCCAAAAAGTTGATAATACACTGATTGGACTTAAGTGCCTTAGGACTCTTCAGCACATTAATCAATTTGTTGGAAAGATCAATTTTCTCATGGCTGAATGCATATAAAAATGGAGCAACTGAATGAGTTACATAGGAAGGTTGGCACATCTAATTCCCTAGAGATTTATATGTCTGAAATGGTTTGAGGTCTTTAAATGAAATTTGACTAGAAACAGGAAATGCAATACTTATCCAGTCCTGTGTTTCTGGATCCTTATCTTGGCATGAATTATCTAATGTTTTAGTAGCTGATACTGGTGTTAAGTAAGAAGTTATCCCCTTGTTTGTTTTTAAAATTATTTTTTATTTCATGCAGTTTTAAAGTTATGTTAATTAAGATAGAGTCCTATTAAGTTAAGCCTTTCTGGAGGCCTTTTTGTATTGACTACTATAGAGGGACTATAGTGAATGTGAACACAAGTAATGTGAGCAACAGTTTTTAAGAGTTAGAATATATATGTATTGCTATTTGTGCTTATATAACTTCCTCCTTCCCCAAACAAATTTTAATTCTAAAAATAAGGTTTATTCAGTACATTATTTGTATACATAATGTATTTTATTTTCTTTTTCTTTCTATTAGTCATTGTGGTTAACTGATTGATTGTAGCTGGTTAGTCACAAGTATGTTTCTCATTCTCTAATGAGTCACCTAGCTACATACAAGTTTGTTTATGTTCTTTCCTTTCTAGATATTTCATCTGAAAATACATATTTTGCTAGTTATTTAGTTAAAATTTCAGTTTGCTACATTAACTATTAGATCTGGAAAATACTAGACATCTCATTGACTTAAAAAACTTTCATTTAACACCTGGATTTTGTCCAGTACTGCATACACTGCTTGAGTATACAAAGATTTTATGAATAGCACATGTATCATATAAGAAACTTAATTTGGGGAGATTTAAAAAAAAAAAAACTTGCTGCAGAAGCAAGTATTGTGGTAGGAGTACATATTTTCTATAGTTTGGGCCCAAAGGAAGGTGAGCATGTGGGTGCTCTTTGGGCATACATGTGGGTAAGTGGGAGAACAGGCTAAGCCATTACATTGTTGTGTATTGCAATTCCTTGAACAATTGTACCTACTTGGTTTATACTTCTTTGTGGGAACAGGTATTATCTATTGGAGGAAAAACAGTTTCTATGGTCCAGCTCTTTCCAGTGTAACATTTGTATCTAAAACTTAAAAAATGATGTGCTTAAAAATAGGTCTAAAGGGTTTGCTTTTATTTTCTCTTCTTTGTATTATTTTTTTCAAACACAGTAAATCTATGATTTAAAGAAAAATAGATCTAAAAATTCCCAGATAGTTGGGCGGCACCCATGACCCAGTAAGTAGGGTGCCGGCCCCATATAGCAAGGGTGGTGGGTTCAAACCCAGCCCTGGCCAAACTGCATCAAAAAAATAGCCGAGCATTGTAGCAGGCCCTGTAGTCCCAGCTACTCAGGAAGCTTAGGCAAGAGAATCACCTAAGCCCCAGAGCTGGAGGTTGCTGTGAGCTGTGATACCACAGCACTCTACCCAGGGTGACAAAGTGAGACTCTGTCTCTAAAAAAAATAAAATAAAATTCCCAGATAGTGTATAGTATTAATCCTTTAGGTTAAATATAACTTTAAATAATAATTTCATATTATTTTATACAAAGAGTTTGCTTAATTTCTACTGAGGCTGACAACAGCAGCAGCAGGATATGAAGAGATATTAGTTGTTACTACAGACTAAATTAAAGGGTTTATTATTTTCAGTTTCCGTCACTATAAAGGAATCTGGCAGCTCCTGACCTTCAAAGAATGAGAATGTATTATTTCACAGTAAGCTGATGATACATTTTGAGATATTTATTAGTAAGTTTAGTGCTAATTTGTGAGTCTGTAACAGAACTGTTTGGTATAATAACCAGTAAATGATCAGAGTCTTATTTTTCTTATCTTTAAAATAGTGATAATAGGCTCGGTGCTAAGGCACCAGCCACATACACTGAGCTGGCGGGTTTGAATCCAGCCCTGGCCTGCCAAACAATAATGACGGCTGTAACCAAAAAATAGCCAGGTGTTGTGGCAGACACCTGTAGTCCTAGCTACTTGGGAGGCAGAGTCAGGAGAATTGCTTGAGCCCAGGAAGTTGGAGGTTGCTGGGAGCTATGATGCCACTACATTCTACCCAGGGCAATAGCTTAAGGCTCTGTCTCCAAAAAAAAAAAAAAAAATGGTGATAAAACTTACCTTGTAGACCTTTGTGAAGTTTAAATTAGATATAAAGCACTTCACACAGTCACATAAAAGAAAATTGCTAAGTGATAGCAGGAATAATGGTACTTCAGGTATTGAGATCACTTTTTTTTTTTTTTTTTGAGACAGAGCCTCAAGCTATTGCCCTGGGTAGAGTGCTGTGGCATCACAGCTAGCAGCAACCTCCAACTCCTGGGCTTCAGCCATTCTCCTGCCTCTGCCTCCCAAGTAGCTGAGACCACAGGTACCCGCCACAATGCCTGGCTAATTTTTGGTTGCAGCCGTCATTGTTTGGTGGGCCTGGGCTGGATTCTAACCCGCTAGCTCAATGTATGTGGCTGGTGCCTCAGCCACTTGAGCCACAGGTGCCGTCTGAGATCACTTTCATTTGAGCTCCCTCTTTCTTCAACTACCAGCTGTGACTTAATCCTTCTAATAGTTCTATCAGATTTTTTTTAGTTGTTTATGTAATAAAGTTATGAAAACTAATAATCAAGATCGATAGAACTGGCTCAGCGCCTGTGGCTCAAGTGGCTAAGGTGCCAGCCACATACACCTAAGGTGGCAGGTTCAAATCCAGCCCAGGCCCACCGAACAACAATGACGGCTGCAACCAAAAAATAGCCGGGCATTGTGGTGGGCTCCTGTGGTCCCAGTTACTTGGGAGGCTGAGGCAAAAGTCTCATTTGAGCCCAGGAGTTGGGGGTTGCTGTGAGCTGTGATGCCACGGCACTCTACCCAGGGGGACAGCTTGAGGCTCTGTCTCAAAAAAAAAAAGATTGATAGAACTATATGTGATGAAAGTGTCCTTAAAGGTATTAGTGATAACCTAAGTAGTAAAGAGTGTGTTGCTAGTGTTGGGAAGATGGAATGCTTTCCTTCCGAAAAAAAGGTTACTATTTGCTTTTCCCCCAAGTTGCGTGTTTGAATTATTCATACATTGTATCATTTCTTTGAAGTAATAATAATGATAATGGAAAATTGAAAATAATATAAAAAAATAGCCAATGCAAAAATTTTTTATGACATAAATAGTGGTACTTTTCTGCAGTTTTTCTTTTTTTTTTTGAGACAGAGTCTCACTTTGTTGCACCTGATAGAATGCCATGACATCATAGCTAATAGCAACCTCAAATTCTTAGGCTCAAGCAATTCTCTTACCTTAGCATTCCCGAGTAGCTGGGACAACAGGCACCCACCACAACACCCAAATAGTTTTTCAGAGACAAGGTCTTACTTTTTGCTCAAGCTGTTCTCAAAACTCCTGAGCTCAAGCAGTCCACCCACATTGGCCTCCCAGATTGCTATGATTACAGGTGTGAGCTACTGCACTCAGCTGCAATTTTATTTTATAAAGATAGGTTTCATCAGAACTAAACTATTAAGTTGATATTGACAGTTTCTGAAGGATGACATGAAATCTGTTGTGCCTATTAGCTAGACTGCAGGGGTCCTCAAACTTTTTAAACAAGAGGCCTGTTCACTGTCCCTCAGACCGTTGGAGGGCCAGACTGCGGGCTCCGGGACAAGTTGGTTGCTAAGCAGGACAGGCAGCGGTGGCAAAAACACCCGGAGGGCTGGATAAATGTCCTCGGCAGGCCGCATGTGAGGACACCTAAACTAGAGCAAGGCTATACTAATTTATTTGTAGAATGATTAATTATATGGAGGGTCAGAGGGCTGGTGACAAAATGAAAGAGGTATAAAATGCAATGTAGTGATAGTTTAGGAGGCGGTGGTAATAATACTTAGCTCTTGAAAAGATGGGTTTAATTTACGTTATCCATTTTGCCTGCAAAGAAATGATTCCTAGGAGTTCTCTTGCTTACACCATGGATTTTTGTTTTCCTGGCACATTCTCTACAAAGCTGTTAGTCACCTGTTAGATAAAACAGTTTTTCAAAATATGGACATAATGGCATATTAGTTTCAAAATGTAAAATTGAATCCTTAATTAGCGTCTCTTTATGATACCAGTCAAACTATAGCGTAAACGCTGCTTTGTCCCATCTTCATATTCAATGTCAGTTAAAGTCTTACTAAGAAGATTGTTTCTGCATTCAGAGTGGAATATTATCCTTCTACTCAGTTATTCCTATCCCTCTTGTTTTCACTCTAATTTTATACACACAAATATATAGCCCTTATGAAGACTTTTTACTGGTTCTAACTAGTAAGTTTTAATATGACCCTTTTCCACAATCTGACCTTTTTTGTTTTAATGTTCTTTTTTTTTAATTCATTCATGTCTACAATAAATAGGAATATAGATAATGGATATAGATGTATACAGCTAAATTGTCCAAGGTTTGAAAAAATCATAAAATGATCTTACTAACATCTAAATGGGCTATTATGTTAGCAGCTAAATATAATAAAGGGAAATACTGAGATTGCAAGGGCAAAAAAAAAAATGTTAGCATTCTCTGGATCTGATTAATCCTGTCTTCTGATTGATTCAGTAGACCAATTTGTAATTTTAGAAATTTAACTTTGGCCCTAGCTTAAGAAATAGGTTTTTGTTTTGTTTTGTTTTTTCTAATTTCAGAAGTTATAGGTAATTTGTTTAGGACTGGAAATGTTTAAAATGGTGGGTTTTTTTTTTATTTTGAGATAGAGTCTCACTATGTCACCCTCAGTAGAGTGCTATGGCATCACAGCTCACAGCAACCTCTTGGGCTTAAGTGATTCTGTTGCCTCAGCCTCCCAAGTAGCCGGGACTACAGGCACCCGCCACAATGCCTGGCTATTTTTTTTGTTGCAGTTGTCGTTGTTTAGCAGGCCTGGTCAGGGTTTGAACCTGCCAGCCCCGTGTATGTGGCCAGTGCCCTAATCACTAAGCTACAGGCACCAAGCCATGGTGGTGGTTTTCTAGTCCCACTGATCAAATATTTTAGCACCTAATACTACTGAATTAGGGTGGCGCCTATGGCTCAGTGGATAGGGCGCTGGTCCCATTTACCAAGGGTGGTGGGTTGAAACAGCCCCGGCCAAATTGCAACAACAACAACAAAAAAATAGCCGGGCGTTGTGGTAGGTACCTGTAGTCCCAGCTGCTCGGGAGGCTGAGGCAAGAGAATTGCCTAAGCCCAGGAGTTGGAGGTTGCTGTGAGCAGTGTGATGCCATTGCACTTTACCGAGGGCAATAAAATGAGACTGTCTCTACAAAAAAAAAAAAAAAAATACTACTGAATTAAATAAACTACTGAAGGTAGGCTTAGTTCCAGTTTTTAGGTCCTGGATAATAGGAGTTATCTGGAACTTTCAAAGAAGAAAGAAGAGAAAATTTTGTTTCCTTTAATTGGACCCTCAGTGAGCCCTGGGTAGAGTGTCTTTGACCACATTCTAACTTCTTTCTGTAAGGATACTAGCATAATGCTCAATCCTTAAGAGTAGATGTATTTAACTTGAGTTAACTTGAAGAAGACTAATTGATAATGTAATTCCTTCTACTAGGGAGTCAAGAGAGGGACTAGAGACCAGGTGTGGTGGCTCATGCTTGTAATCCTAGCACTCTGGGAGGCCAAAGTGGGTGCATCGCTCGAGCATGGGAGTTTAAGACCAGACTGAACAAAATGAGATCCCCTTCTCTACTGAAAATAGAAAAGCCTAGCTGGGCATTGTGATGGGTGCCTATAGTCCCAGCTATTCGGGACACTAATGTAAGATAATCTCTTGAGCCCAAGAGTTTGAAGTTGCTGTGGGCTATGATGCCACGGCACCCTACTTGGAGTGACAGAGTAGGACTCTGTCTCCAAAAGAAAAAAGGAGGGAGGAGGTAAGAGAACCAAAGGGGCATGGTAACATAGAGGAAAGATAGTAAAGTGTAACTCTAGTTGGGGGCAGCTAATATTACTTGATGAAGCAAGGGGTATCCAACCTGTAGCCCTATAGGCCACATGTGGCATAAAATGGCTATGAATGTGGCCCAACACAAAATTGTAAACTTACTTGAAACATTATAAGTTTTTTGGTTTTCGGGGGTTTTTTGAGACAGAATCTCACTCTGTTCTGGGTAGCGTGCCATGGCATCATAGCTCACAGCAACTTCAAACTCTTGTGCTCAAGCTGTCCTCTTGCCTCAGCCTCCCAAGTAGCTGGGACTACAGGTATGTGCCACTATGTCCATCTAGTTTTCTATTTTTAGTAGAGATGGGGTCTGGCTCTTGCTCAGGCTGGTCTCGAACTCCTGAGCTCAAGCAATCCACCTGCCTTAGCCTCCCACAGTGTTAATAGGTACGAGCCACCATGCCTAGCACATTATGAAATTTTTTTGTAATTTTTTTTTTTCGGAGGAACTTGATTGCATAGTTCTGAGTGTGAAATTTGTAGAGGACAACACAATGTCATGTAAAATATAGTTATGCTCTTGATATTTGTATGCATGGATGACTTCAGTTTTACAGTGGTATCTTCAAGTGTGTTATCTGCTAAGTGCAGACAGTCTAGTTGACATCATCAGACATATGTGTACTCGTGGTGACTTGGTGAAGCAGTGAAATATCAATAATATTTCAGCATTACTGTTATTCAGAAGTTAGGTAAGCATTCTTTTTTTTTTTTTTTTTTGAGACAGAATCTCAAGCTGTCACCCTGGGTAGAGTGCTGTGGCATCACAGCTCACAGCAACCTCAAACTCTTTGGATCAAGTGATTCTTTGGCCTCAGCCTCCCAAGTAGCTGGGACTAAAGGTACCTGCCACATTGCCCGACTATTTTGTAGTTTTAGCTGGCCTGGGCTGAGTTCAAACCCGCCAGCCTTAGTGTATGTGGCTGGTGCCCTAGGTAAGCATTCTTATACATCACCTTCTACACTTTACGATCACCCCTCTTGCCTCATCCTGCATCATCAGCCATGATGTAGAAGGGGCCAAACCTTGCTTTCTGTTTTCCTGTCAAATTTAATAATAAAAGTAAAATATAGCCCCTTACATATTATTTTTTTAATCCCACCATGGCTTCTGAAATGTCTCAAAAGAAAACCACAACCCCAAAAAAGAAAAATTATGGATGGAGGAAGATTGTTCAGTGGGAAGTGGACAGATAACTACTTTTCTGTGGAAACAAAAAATAAGGCACTCTGCTTAATTTATCAGGAGTTTGTACAGTTTTCCAAGACTAATTTGAAAAGCAGTAAGTGAAAAAAACATGCTGCCAAATTTGATGCCCATGAAAGATTGTCTTAAGGATGAAATAGCAGAACGAAAAAAGACCGCCTTCTCAACAAATTTTTCTTTAAGTTGTAACTCAGATGGATTGCAGTAGCATTTTTATTTATTTATTTGCAGTTTTTGGCCAGGGTCGGGTTTGAACCTGCCACCTCCAATATATGGGGCTGGCACCCTTTCCTTGAGCCACAGGCATCGCCCTTGCAGTAGCATATTTAATAGCAAAAAAATCAAAATCATTTATTGATGATGAATTTATTAAGCCATGTAAGGAAAACATGGCAGATGTAATTTGTCCTGAAAGAAAAAGGGGATATTTCTTTTTTCCCCCCCTCTTTACAGTCTTACTTTGTCGCCCTGGGTAGAGTGCTGTGGTGTCATAGCTCACAGCAACCTCAAACTTTTTTTTTTTTTTTTTTGAGATAGAGTCTTTAGCTGTCACCCTGGGTAGAGTGCTGTGGCGTCACAGCTTACAGCAACCTCAAACTCTTGAGCTTGAGCAATTCTCTTGCCTCAGCCTCCCAAGTAGCTGGGACTACAGGCACCTGCCACAACACCCGGCTATTTTTTGCTTATAGTTGTCGTTGTTTGGCAGGCCTGGGCTGGATTTGAACCCGCCAGCTCTGGTGTATGTGGTTGGCACCCTAGCCACTGAGCTATAGGCGCCACACCAAGCAAACTTAAACTTTTGGACTCAAGTGGTCCTCTTGGCTCAGCCTCCCAAGGAGCTGCGACTACAGGCTCCTGTCACAACAACCAGCTATTTTTAGAGATGAGGTCTTGCTCTAGCTAAGGCTGGTTTGAACTCCTTAGCTCAGGCAATGCACCTGCCTTGGCTTCCCAGAGTTCTAAGTATAAGCCACCACACCCAGCAAAAGGGGGATATTTCTAAAATTAGTTTGTCTTACTATAGCCAGGAAAATTGAAGAAATTAGAAAATCTATTAAAAGTTCAGAGAGTAAAGCTGCTTATTTTAAATTTTATGCTTTAGCAATGGATGACAGCACTGAAGCTACAAATACAGCTCAGCTTGCCGCTGGGCAGAGTGCCACAGTGTTGTAGCTTAGAGCAGCCTTAGTGTCTCGGGCTTAAGTGATCCTCTTGCCACAACCTCCCAAGGAGGTGTAACTGTAGGCGCCTGCCACAACACACTGACTGCTAAGTTTTTCTATTTTTAATAGAGATGAAGTCTCACTTTTGCTTAGGCTGGTCTTGAACTCCTGAGCTCAAGCAGTCCACGTGCTTTGCCTCCCAGAGTGCTGGGATTACAGGCATGAGCCACCACACCCAGTCTAACTTGATACTTGTATAAGAGGTATTGATGACAAATATAACACTGAAGAGATGGCTTTTTTAGTGCCATTAAAGAGTACAACTAAATCAAGATTTATTCAAAGCACTAAAAAATATGTTAAAATGATGTTCCTTGTCCATTGTCAACATATCTGGTATACCGTGTTTCCCTGAAAATAAGACACTGTCTTATATTTATTTTTTCTCAAGAAGACACACTAGGGCTTATTTTCAGGGAATGTCTTATTTTTATTAAGTATAATACAACAATCTACATTTATTCAAATACAGTTAAGTCA
>CAUYQV010197552.1:0-10707 GCA_963574575.1 Galagoides demidoff | reverse complement strand
CCTGACAACAATGCAAACTTTGATAAGCAGTTCTCGATAATCACTTCTCAACAATTATTTGTTATTATTACAGTTTAACATTATAAAATTAACAAAAATAATATAAAACTCATATCCTGGTGAAATAGCCACATGGCAGCCGAAAACTGTATATTCCCTTACTATTCTCCTGTCCCTTCATGCATTCTTTCCAAAAATCGGGAGTTTTTAAAAACCCCACGGGATGCGGGACAAATTGTTAAAAATTGGGACTGTCCCACCAAAAGTGAGACGTCTGGTCACCCTATACCTGGGAGGCTGAGGCAAGAGAATCACTCAAGTCTAAGAGTTTGAAGTTGCTGTGAGCTGTGATGCCTTGACTCTCTACCAAGGGCAACGTAGTGAAACTCTGTCTCAAAAAAAAAAAAAAGAAAGAAAGAAAGATGAAGAAGAAGAGGACGATAGGGCTAGGGAAAGAGAAAGGATTTCAAAGACTTCTATCTTGTCTTTATATCCTCAATGATTCCTCGACAATAAAAAAATAAGTAAGTAAACTAAGAAGCATAAAAAAAAGAAAGACTTCTATCCTGCATCTTCAAAAAGAGACAGGGAATTTGCACACACACATAGCTCACCACTGCTACAGCCTGAAAACAAACTAGCAACTGAGAAAACCACCTCAATAAGGATATCTGTAACCAAGACATCTATTTAGAACCTAGACCACCATGAAAGCACCCAAAGCAAATCTAAAGGTTCTCAACCCAATATATGCTACAGATACATCCTTATAGGGGGAAGAAGAAGAAGGGGTAGGCCTCATCTGAACAAAAGACAATCCAAAAACAAGCAACAGCTGCTCAGGTGAGAAAGAAACAGTGAAAGAACTCCAGAAGTATGAAAAATCAGAGTGAAAGGACACCCCCAAAAGGAAATGTTGCAGAGGGAATGGCCTGCAAAAAAATGGCAAAAATATTTTCTGTCTCCCCAACTTTTGAGGAAGTAAAACCTCCATCCTGCCTTGGGCCAGTGGTCAGGAAGGGCAGGGGATGTCTCTTGTTCTTCTTGCTATAGGAGATTACTCTAAGGAATCATCTGGGTAGAAGTCACAAATCTTCTTAGCTAAACATGGTATGGGTGGAGGTCTTTGCCAAAGATAGGATTAATCTGGGTGGAGGTCATAAGACTGTCTTAGCTGAAGAAGGATGAATCCAGGCAAAGGCCATGAGATTGTTTTGGCCTAAGATGGAATTATGGGATTATAACTTTTAAAAACTCTATGCTTCTGCTCAGAAGCAGGAATTTGGATTTTGAGACCATTCTCTGTCATTTTCTTTCTTTGCCAGCAAAGTAATAAACTTTTCTTTCCTTCTTCTCAAACCACTTGTCTCTCTTTTTCTAATGTGGTTTCAGGGGACAGTGCTGAACTTTCAATAACAGAAACATCAGTTCTCTAGCAATAGATACCAATGAAAGTAAAAATTCCCTCTATTAACATGATAAAGCATTCCAAATATAGAGTGCAAGGAAGCTTAATGAAATCCAGGAGAAAATGGAAAACCAACTCAAAGAAACCAGAAAAGTGGCAGCACCTATAGCTCAGTGGGTAGGGTGTTGGCTACATACACCAAGGCTAGCAGGTTCAAACCCAGTCAGGGCCAGCTAAAACAAAATGACAACTACAACAACAACAATGACAAACAGAAAGAAAGAAAGAAAGAAAAAGAAACCAGAAAAGCAATGTAGTAAATGAACTTCACTAAAGAGACTGAAATATTAAAAAACAAACATTAAAGAAAACACGAATGGAACTTCCACAAATGAAAAATTCATTTAAGGAAATACAAAATTCAGTAGAAAGTTTTAAGAATAGACTAGATCAAGCAGAAGAATCTCAGATTGTTTGTTCCAACTTGGAAGGAACTTTTTGGAATTAACTCAGTCAAAAATAAAGAACAAAGAAGAGAAATGAACAAAGCCTACAAGAAATATGGGATTATGTAAAATTACCAAATATAAGAATCATAGGTATCCCTGAAGGTCAAAAAGAAAATGCACACAGGCCAGAAAATCTAGTTGAGGGAACGAGTGAATAAAACTTCCCTGGCCTGGCTAGAGATTTAGACATCCAAGTCCAAGAAGCCCAGCAAACATCTGGGAGACTCATTGCAAAGAGGCAATCACCAAGACACACAGCCATCAGATGGGCCAGAGTCAACACAAAGGAGGAAGTCCTATGGGTCATGAGCTGAAAATATCAAGTAATTTATAAAGGAATACCCATCAAGCTAACTGCAGACTTGTCAACAGAGACCTTCCAAGAAAGAAGGGATTGGGGCCCCATTTTCAGTCTTCTTAAACAGAACAACTGCCAACCTAGAATTTTATATCCTGCAAAACTAAGTTTCATATATGAATGAGAAATAAAGACTTTTCCAAACACTGCGGTAATTTGTCAAGACCAGACCTGCCCTGCAGGAAATACTGAAAATTGCATTATAAATGGATCAGAACAATAGGCACCCACCAGTGCAAAACCACCAAAGAGCTAATGCTCAGAGTTCACATAAAACAACAGCATGAGAGGTAAAACAAAGCAATCAGGTACTACCTAACACGATCAACAGAATAGTATCAAGAGATATAGGCTGGCTGAATGGATGAAAAAATACAACTCAAGTAATCTTCTGTCTCCAGGAAACACATTTACAAAGTGTTTACAAAGACTCACACAGACTCAAGGTGAAGGGATGGAAAAAAAAGTATTCTATACAAACAGAAATCAAAAGAAAGCAGCTGTAGCCATTCTCATACCAACAGCCCATCAAAAAGAAAAAAAAAAAACTGCACCATGACCAAGGTGGCTTCATTCCAGAGATGCAAGGATAGTATAATATACGTAAATCAATAAATATGATTTCCATGTAAATAGAAGTAAAAACAAAGACCATATGATCATTTCAATGGACACAGAGAAAGCATTTTACAAAAATCCAGCACTTTCGTGATAAAAAACACTTATCAAGCTAAGCATAGAAGAAACATATCTCAAAATTATTAAAGCCATATATGACAAACTCTTAGCCAACTTTATATGAATGAGGAAAAGTTGAAAGCATTTTCACTAAGAACTGGAACAAAACAATTGTATCAACTGCCACTACTTCTATTTAACACAGTGCTAAAAGTCCTAGCTAGAGCAATTGGGCAAAAGAAAGAAATAAAAGGTATGGAATGTGGAAGGAGGAGGTCAAACTTGCTTTTTGCTAATAATGTGATCTTATACCTAGAAAACACCACAGACTCCACCAAGACACTCCTGGAATTGAGACATAAACTCAGAAAAGTCTCAGGTTACAAAATCAATGTACACAAATCAGTAGCATTTCTACGCACCAGTAACAGTCAAGCTGAGATTCAAATCAAAGACTCACTACCATTCACATTAGCTATGAAGAAATTATAATATCTAGGAATATATTTAACCAGGGAGGTGACAGATCTCTCCAAATATAACTAGAAAACACTGAGAAAAGAAATCACAGATGACACAAACAAATGGGACAATGTATTATGCTTGTGGCTTGCTAGTATCAATATTGTTAAAATGTCTATACTACCCAAAGTGATTTACGGAATCAATGCAATTCTCATCAAAATGCATCATATTTCATAGGCCTAGAAAAAAGGAGTTCTATTATTTCTTTGTAACCAGAAAAGAATCCAAATAGCCAAACCAATCTTAAGCAAAAAGGACAAATCTAGAGGCATTACTTTACCAGACTTCAAACTGTACTATAAGGCTATTGTAACCAAAACAGCATGGTATTGGCACAAAAATAGAGACCTAAACCAATGGAAAAGAACAGAGAACTCAGATATAAAACTACACACATACAGTCAACTGATCTTTGACAAAGCAGATAACAATATACACTGGGGAAAAGGCTCTATTCAGTAAATGGTGCTAAGAAAATTAGATATACACATGCTGAAGAATGAAACAGAATCCATGTCTCTCACCACTCACAAAAATTAATTCACAATTGATAAAAGATTTAAATGTAAGCCATAAAAAATAAGAATTATAGAAGAAAATATTGGAAAAACTCTTCTAGATATCAGCCTAGACAAAGAACTTATGAAGATGACCTGATAGCAACCATGGCAACAATAAAAATAAATAAACAGGACTATTAATTAAAAAGCTTCTATGCACTAAGCAAATAATCAACAGAGCAAACAAATGACCTACAGAATGAGAGAAAATATTTGCAAGCTATACATATCTGATAAAGTACTAATCACAAGACTCTACAAAGTATTCAAGCAAAGCAGCAAGAAATAAAAAGTAACCCTGTTAAAAAGTGGGCAAAAGTTATTGTCAAAAGAAGATAGACAAATGAACATAATATTTTCTTTCTTTTTTTTTTAACATAATATTTTCAAAAGAAGATAGACAAATGGACAATAAACATGAAAAATACGCTATGTCACTAATCCTCAGGGACATGCAAATTAAAACTACAATGAGATATCACCTTTCCTCAGTTAGAATGGCTTTTACTAAAAAGTCCAAAGCAATAGCTGCTGGCATGGAGGCAGAGAGAAAGGAATGTTTATACACTTTTGGTGGGGCTTTCAATTACTGCAACCTCTATGGAAAGCAGAATGGAGATTTCTCAAAGAACTGATAGACCTACCATTTGATTCAGCAATCCCACTACTGGATATTTACCCAAAGGAAAAGAATTAGTTTTATCAAAAAGATACATGCACTCAAATGTTTATTACAGCACAATGCATAGTTGCAATGATGTGGAATCAACCCAAGTGCCCATCAATTCATGAACAAATTAACAAAATGTGGTGTATATATACCATGGAATAATACTCAGCCATGAAGAAGGATGAACTAATGCCTTTTGCAACAATTTGGAAGGAACTGGAGACTGTTATCCCAAGTGAAGTATCTAATGAATGGAGAAAAACCACCACATGTACTTGCTATTAAACTGGAACTAACTGATGAGCACACATGTGCACAGAGGGAAGTAAAGCTCGGTGGAAATCAAGTAGAGGGGAGGAGGGGATGACTGAAAATCTACCTAATGGGGGGTAGCGCCTGTGGCTCAAGGAGTAGGGCACTGGCCCCATATACCAGAGGTGGTGGGTTCAAGCCCACCCCCCCAAAAAAAAACTGCAAAAAAAAATCTACCTAATGGGTTCATTGGACACTACCTGGGTGATGGGCACACTTATAACTCTGACTCAAGCATTACAAAAGCAATTCATGTAACCAAAAACATCTGTACCCCTGTAATATTTTGAAATTAAAAAAAAGAAAGAATATTAGATGCCTGAGCCTTACTGCACACAATTAAATAAAAATATTTGGGTAGATCGTAGGCATTAATATTTTTAACCACTCTCCCCATGCAATTCTAAGACTAAGTCAGATTTGAGAAATGTTGGGCTAAATCCCTCCTCTCCTTAAAAATAGAGATCAGTTTGCCCTCCTCAATTTCCTCACCCAGAAAGAATACATATTACTGACTGATTCTCAAAGGTCTTAGTGCTTCCACCAAAGAAACACTCAGGAAACCTTAGACCAAGTTCTCTTTCCCAGATACCCCAAGGAAGCAGACAACATAACAGGAACATCAACACCTTGCAGCCCCAGCCCACACCTGGAAGGTTTCTTTCCTCAGTGTTGATAAAAGATAAGGGTCAATCAGACAGGTTTTGGGGCCGCTAGAGAACTTAAGTATCCTTAAGTGGCCAGTCAAAGTACAGTATAACTCTTAGACTAACACTGTATTGCTGACAGCCATTTGACTTACTTCAAAGTATCTATGTTCATAAACTTGGGGTCCAGTAGTTACCTGGACCCAAACGAGAAGTATGTTTCACTTTACGCTTCACTTTAAGACTTCAGGAAGCAAAAACACTGACCGAGATTTCCTCCTCCTAGGCCTCCATCTCTGAAGCATATTCCCACCCAGTGCAGGTGCAGAGTCTGATCTAACAAGACAAGCTGGTCCCTAAGCTCCCAGAACAGACATTCTTAGGCAATGATGATGGCTGCCTGGCTGGGAAATGTGGCTCAGTCTTGATTAAAGTTATCTTTTATTTTCCTTTGTCTAAGTGAGCCCATCCTGCCAACACTAATCCATTTGTCCAAAGGAGTATAACCTAATCGCCAGCACTTGCAGCCAAAGCCTCTAATTCTCTAACTCATCTCTGTAATTGTCCTGACCAATATATCTGCCTCCTCTCACTGGCGGCTCAGGCCAGGCCAGCCTCCAAGCTCTACCTCAGAATGGAATTAATCAAGAACATCAGAGCAAAGAAGATGCAGACTGGAAACATTTTATATGCTAGGGGGAAAAAGCCAAACTCTGAGCAAGAAAGACATCAGCTTTCAAGTAATTGTTCCTCAAGGTCAGTGTGGGATACTTTGTTCAGAAGGCAGCATGTTCTCCTGGGCTCCAGAGGGGCTCCAAAGCTTACTCAGAACCTGCTGCTTCAGAAGAAACAAGAGCTTTCTCACCAATAGAAAAACCCAGTCCTCTAGCCCCCTTGAGCACCTCACTTTGGAGTGGCACAGGCCTTCCAAAAAGGACTTTGGCATCAAAAAATCTTCATCTGGATCTCAAGCTATGTTTTCAGGAAGCAGTGACACCTGGTCCTGCTGTCCCTCGTCTGCCTTCCAAACATGCTGGCCCTGAGCCTGACGGTGAGATCAGACCTTTGCCCTCCATCTCCAAGAGTCAAGATTCTAAATGTCACTTCAAGAATGCCACTAATCTCCACTGCTAATTAAGCTGACTATTCTCCCTTCTCCATGGGGGCCAGTGCTCAGTGGCTGCCTCCTCAGGGGTGTACACAGCCTGTTACTGGTACTGGTCACCCTGAGGGACTTTGGAGACGAAGGGGCCAACTTCAAGTTCCCTGAGTGCCGGACAATCCACATCTCTAAGAAGGGAGAATTACCAAGTTTAATGTGAATGAATTTGAAGACACAGCTAAGAAATGTCTTCCCAATGTCTGTGGGGCCAATGATGTCCCCAGTCGTAGCCCCTAGAAGCAGGGCGGGCCCTGCTTTTATATGCATTTCTGCACCACTGCTTCTCCTTATTCAGGCCCACTGATAAATCCCACTTGTTATCAAATAAGAGAATGCCTCTAGTTAATTCTGCCTTCTCTGCCCTCATTTCCAATGAGTTTAGGAGGGGAGTGGACCACTCACCCAGGAGCCTGTGTTCACAGAAAGCTCTCCCGCTGGCTACTCAGCAAAGTGGGAGCTGCTTTTCTAGGAGAGAGAGGGAGTTTAGCCCATAAAGGCCCCACCAGCACTAGACACATTTAAGTTGCTCATTCTACCACATTAGCTTGGTTTCTACTACAGGTGAGTTCTTTATCACATACAGTAGGTACTAAACTGTGTGCTTTAAGAGATATGAAGCTGAGTAAGATGGAGCCCACTCCAGGGTGAAGAGAATGATACTTCCAAGGAGTCCTGGGCTTGTGTCTCAACAGCCAGGCAATAGTGACAACAACGATCTAGGATGACATCTCATAGCTTCATTTAGATCAGCTACAAAAGGAGAAAAGAAATTTCTCACCCTGATTCAGTCTCAAATTCAGAAGTGATTTTTTTTTTCACCTTCATCACATGCTGTCTCAGAGGGCAGCTTCCCACTGCCCCTCTTCCTGACAGCGTCTTGTGTCCTGTCCCCGTGCTGGTGATTGGTGTGGGTGAGCGGTCTGCCTTGTGGTCAGGATGCTTTCCTTCTTTAAGAGGAGGGAGAGCTTAGGATCTCTATACAAGAGTGTGTTCCCAGAGGGGAGAAGTCCTCCCATACTGCTGCTATGTAAGGCAAAGTGAGGCAAAGCCCAGATAAATCCGGAGATTTAGCACTCTTCTCCCAGCCCTAAAAATGTTTTATTTGGAATAAAGTTTAGTTAAAGGCAAAAGAGCAGAAAATATTCTATACTAAACTTTCCAGCAAAGTCCTCCAATTTTCCCCTTTACCTTTCCCGGGAAATTCAGTCAAAGAGAGACCATCTTCCATCATGTCACACCCTGCATTCTGTCCTCTTGCGTCCTCTCCTTTCTTTCTTTCTTTCTTTCTTTTTTTTTTTTTTGAAACAGAGTCTCATTAATTGCCCTTGGTAGCGTGCTGTGGCATCACAGCTCACAGCAACCTCTAACTCTTGGGCTTAAGCAATTCTCTTGCATCAACCTCCCACGTAGCTGGGACTACAGGATCTCACCGCAATGCTCGGCTATTTTTGTTTTGTTGCAGTTGTCACATTGTTGTTTAGCTGGCCTGGGCCAGGTTTAAACCTGCCACCCTTAGTGCATGTGGCTGGCACTATAACCACCGTGCTACAGGCGCGGAGCTGTCCTCTCCATGTTTGCTCTCACTTTCTTTTCCTTACTCAGGCCCAAGAGAAAGTTTTGCTCAGACATCCTCCAATCTTGCATCAGCCTGTTTCAGAGCATCTTCCCTTCCTCAGTCAGCCTGTTTCAGAGCATCTTCCTTTCCTCAGTCAGCCTGTTTCAGCAGCTCTCTTGAACCAGGGTTCTTGAACTTGACTGCACATTAGAATCATTCCAGAAGCTCTAAGTACTGCTGCCTGGATCCCACCTGCAGGACTCTGATCCAGTTGGCTTGAGGTGGGCCTGGGCATTACATGTTTAAAGCTTCTGGGTGATTCTAACATGCAGGGAGGCTAAGAACCTCTAGTAAAGGGCTATGACTCTGGTTCCCTCCTGCCACACTTTCTCTTCTTCTTTGTGTTCTCCATGCTCTTTAGTCACTTTTGCACGTGATTATGAAGAAAGAACTGAAGCTGAGCTAATAGCTTCCTTCTGAAGTTAAGCATTACAGCATCGAAAGAATTTAACTCCCTGGTTTTAGGCCACTGCTAAGGCATCTCTGGTTCCTGATCTAAATTTTATCTTCAATATCACCATGTCCCAAGAGAAATAGTGCTCATTGTTTCTGCTTATAGTTGTGAAAAACATAACCACACTTATGTATCTTAAAGACTCACACTACAGGGCTGTTACTCCCCGTAAATCTGGGCATGTATGGCACTCTGGGGGTGTCTCTTCCCACTTCCTTTAGTCTCTACTTCCCTCTGCCCCTTAGTTTTTCTACCTTAAAAAACAACTTTGAATGTATTATAAAATAGAGCTAAAACATTTTATCTTTTCATATTTGACACAATTTTTGATCCTCACTATTATTCTTTTAAAGATACATTTCTCCCTGAAAAAACTAAATGAATTGCTACGTAACGTAGGTGGCTTACCTCCAGTTGGTTAAAAGCGGGAAGTGGTATAGAGAGCACTATAGTAGGAGTAATCAAAAGATCCAAGTTCCATCTAAATCATTCACTAATAAGGAGCCCCGAGACACAAAACCACTGTTGCCTCCCTCCCTCCTCTCAATTATAGAGAGAATGATCACATCACAGCCATATTCACAGACCATATCCATGGGATCTTATGAGAATCAAATGATGTAGCATTTTTGGATATCATTTAAGAAAAAGCATGTAAGCTATAACTCCTTTTAATTGGGTATAGTGTGAATTTCCATCTTTCTATGAAAGAAATTTTTCTGTGCTCATTCCCTAAGCTGTCACTCTGATTTTTTAAAAAACTTTTTTGTATTCATATGATAGAGCTCTCGCTGATCTCCAGGAGGTTTTTCTTTCCCTGGGAAGGTTGTTTTGTGGTCCGTCTGCTGCTTTCTGGAAGTTCAATTTCAGAACGAAGCCCTGGTGAGGTTCCATCTCGACATCTGCAAATCACATCCAGAGGGAAAATGTGACTCACCCAAGTTACTGTGTTAAGTTTTCATGGATATTATTCAGGGAGTAGGTGTTGTCTTTGGGCCAAATCACTTGAAATCATCATGACATCAGCCCTGTCACTGAAAAACTGACTATGCACCCACAGGAAACAGGGAGAAAGGTGGATGATCAGGCACAAGGTTACTGTGAGAAGGACACAGAACAAGGCAGAGCGCCTGGTGTGTGGTGGCACAGCAGCAAAGTGTCACCAAGCAGCTACAATGCTTTTGTGGATAACCCTACACAAAATACAGCAGCTAAGATGACTCAAGTCCTTGTGGAATGAGGGACACAAACAGTGTAAGCAGCGTGGACAGTAAATACATAAAATATTCACTCCTCACTCCCTTCCTTAGCCCTATCTCACAACACTAATTGACAATAGATTGCAGATGACCCAGGACACAACTCCACAATCCCCTGAGACCTAGTTTAAGCAGCTGTCACCAATCAATCCAAGGTGCCAATTGCTATAAACTATTGAACATCCCCAGTATAAAGGTTTCAGTAACCTAAGCACTGCATGCTTGGCACTTGGTCAGTCACTCAAGCCACGTGATTATGTATAGCTGGCATATTCTTCCTCCTCTCCCGTATCATCAATGTACATGTCATCATAAAGCAAACTGGAGCTACTGTCATGGAAAAGCACTTGAGCTTTGATGTGGGACTCCACCAGGGATGTGGGGGCCCTTCATTCCATGTTTTTACACTTCAAATGCAGTGAATAAATCAGTTACCTAATGATTGCAGGTAATCTTTTCCTTTATTTTCTCTCTACTTCCAATCATAAATGGACATATTTCTTTTCCGTTTTCCCTACATCCACACAACGGCTGCAGATAAATCACTGTA
>CAUYQV010197549.1:0-39349 GCA_963574575.1 Galagoides demidoff | reverse complement strand
GGCACCTGTGGCTCAAGCAGCTAAGGCACCAGCCATGTACCACCAGCTGGCAGGTTCGAATCCAGCCTGGCCCACCAAACAACAATGACGGCTGCAGCCAAAAAATAGCCAGCATTGTGGTGGGCACCTATAATCCCAGCTACTTGGAAGGTGGAGATAGGAGACTCACTTGAGCCCAGGAGTTGGAGGTTGTTGTGAGCTGTGATGCCACGACACTCTACCCAGGGTGACAGCTTGAGGCTCTGTCTCAAGAAAAAAAAAAAGCACAAAATTAGGCTTATAGAGGAATCAGATTCATGACCTTGGTCCTATTACCACTGAACCAACTAGGATGTGGGCCCAGAAGCCTGGCAAAGACAGGCCATAACTCCCTAGAGGAATAGCAGACAACCCTGCAGAAAACTAGTTACAGATTTCTGTGGCTTCTGGGGCAGTCTGACCCCAGATCCCGGTGACCAGCTTTTCCCTACCCCCACCAGCTTCTCCCTGACCACCATGGCTTCTTCTTTGAAATCATCTCCCCACATCAGCAGGTGGAAATAAGCTAAGGTAAATGCTTTTCAAGCAATGTGTCATGATGGTTAAGAGCAGGGATTAGGGCATGTCTGAGTCTTTGTCCCAGCCGTGACACTCGGTGTTATCTGGTCCTAGGCAGTTTGCTTAACCTCTCTAAACCTTATTTCCTCATGTTTATTCTGTTTTATTATTTTTTTATTTTTTTTGAGACAGAGTTTCACTTTATTGGCCTTGGTAGAGTGCTGTGGTGTCACAGCTCACAGCAATCTCCAGCTCATGGGCTTAGGCAATTCTCTTGCCTTAGCCTCCTGAGTAGCTGGGACTATAGGTGCCCACCACAACACCCAGCTATTTTTTGTTGCAGTTTGGCTGGGACTGGGTTCAAACTTGTTACTCTTGGTATATGGGGCCAGCTGAGCCAAAGGCACTGAGCCAAAGGCACCGCCCTATTTCCTCATGTTTAGAAAGGAGATGGTTATGGTACATACTTCAGGTATGTGCCAGGGGATTAAGTGAGAAAAGGCATGTAACAAGTTTAGCACCATGCTTAGGACAGTAGGTACCCACTCAGTGGCAGCTCTTCTTCTTATATTAATAATAGAAACTATATTTAAAGTGATTACAAGAAGACATGGCTCACATTGGCCATGGTCTCAGAACACAGCCACAGTCACTCCTGCCTGCCTTTTCCCAAGGTGACCCAGCTCGGTGGTGCCAGCTCTGTCTGGGGCTGCTGAGCAAGGTGAGACTCTTGGCCAGCTTCAGGCTGCCTGGACATGACCCCCAAGCTGACTGATGGCCATGGAGGGGAGCAAAAGGAACAGGGGAGAAAGAACGTGTTAGTAGGCAGCCTGGGACTTTGGGGGAGGAAGTGGGTTTGTGGTGGGGAAGGAGCAGGGTTAAGAAGAAGCGATGGGTGGAGCTTGAGAGACTTGTAGCAGGAAGGAAGGCAGTTGGGCAAAAAAGAGAAAAAAATCCACCTTCTGTCTTATTGGCTTCTTGGTGTTATTTTCTGAAAATGAAGAATCAGCAGAAAGAAACAAAGTGAGGCTTCTGGGGTGTGACAAACATCAGGCAGTTCTTTGTGTGTATGGTGGGGGCGGGGACGAGGTCTCATCTTTGTCCTATCTGCAGATCCAAAAAAGAAAAAATGGGGTGTGTTTTACAGATGATCGGACCATCACACCAAGATCTAATGTGCCTTTTTCACCCTAAAAGTCTTGTTGCACAACCTTCTGTTATTTCTACAGGCAACTGAAGTAACTCTGCTCTTGAAATCCTGCCCCATGTGACTTTTTTCTCTCTTGTTTGTTAGTCCAGTAATTAAATAGGCATGACAGAACAGTCCCCCAGGTCTGGGGGTCATGGACCCAGGAGGTCATGAACACCTTCTCTGGGTATCTCCTGAGAGAACACGCTTTCCTGTGTACTTGGCACAGGGGTGAAAGTGCTGGTCCCCACCCTCAGGGGCCTGATCCTAATGCTCCCCGTCCTTCCTCAGCTGTGCAGTTATCCACCCAAGGGGTGATTCTGTGCAGACTGAATGACTCATGTGAGCCGTGCCCCCTGAAACACTGGGAAGGTTCTCCTATCACAACAGGAAGCAAAAGTCAGAGGATTTCCAAAGCACGGTTTCTTCAGGGCCTGTGGTGACACCCACTTGCCTCCTCACCTTCCCCATAGTCTCACCTCTTATCTCTGCGAAACCACTCACTTTTTCATATTCTTTTTCAGACTTTAGTCTTCAAGCTTTCAGGTTTGATTTCGGAAAGATGACAGAGTGAAAGACTCAACCAGTGGGTCCCACTGATTCTGAGTCTCCTCATTTCCCCCCTGAAATGGCCTATTGTTCAGAATGGTCTATTGTTGGAAATGTCTGAGCTTTGTGATTCTGTTCTCAGCTGAGATCCTATAAATTCAGAATCAACCCCTCATTCTCACCTCCCAAATCAGCTCAGTTTCCTTATTTCCATTACAGGACCGCCCTTTACCTAAGTCATTCGAGTACATCTTTGTTTCACCCCTGATAGTTTCACAATCACCAGCAGATTTTCAGTTTTCCCCCATCACTGTCAGTCCTGTAGTGTGCAAAGCTCTCATCACTTCATGCCTGGACCTTGGTGACAGCCCCCTACCAGGCTTCCCAGGTTCATGCCCAGCACGTCCTCATTAATCAAGCTGGAGCACAGATTGCGTCACTCTCTCGCACACAGAAGCTTCATCACCACTGATCATACAAGGTCCAGCCAGGCAGCCAGCCTGGCATTCCCCACATTCCTCTCCAGTCCAGCCGCTGGCTTCCCCAGGCAAGCCCCCACCTTCCCAACGACACCCACTCTCCTGCCAGACTGTTTTAATCCCGTACTCTGACTGGTATGTGGGAGATGCTAACGTACAGGAAGGGAGAGACAGGGGAGGAGGAAGGGAGGAAGGAAATCCACAGCTCCAGCTCCCCCACAAATCTTTCTCTAAAGGCTCTAGTCCTGGCTACCTGCAACCCCCTGTGAACTCCTCTACCATCTGTGTCTACACCACTCATTAAAAAACAAGCATGCAACACCAAAAACTGTTATTATGAAAATTCCAAACTCTCCAGAGCCCATCAGCCAGCTTTCATAGCCACCACGTTTTGCCATCCTTATTTATCTATTCTCCCCCTACCTCCACACCCCTGCCATTTTGGTTTTCGTCTGGAGCGTTTTAAAGCAAATTCTAGACAGACATTGTATCCATTTGCTCCCAAATACTTTAGCATGCATCTCAAAAAAGGACATTTTTTTTTACATAGCTGCCATCCTTAGACCTAAAAAAAAATTGGTAATAATTCCTTCTTATCATCTATTACACAGTCTATATTCAAGTTTTCCAAATTATCTTTAAAGAAAAATTTCTCAATTTTTAGAGTTGGTGTGTTTTATTCAGGACCCAAACAAGGTCAGATCCCCTACTTCATTGTATTTGACTATGTCTGTGAGGCCTCCTTGAACTCCTTTTAAACTAGAATCATCTCTCTTCTACTTTTCCCCTATGCTGTTTACTAAACAAATTCATAACAAACCAAGTTAACTGTCCTGTAGAATACCCCACACTCTGGATTTGCCAATTATTTCCTCATAGTATTTTTTATAGTCCCCTCCTTGCAACCCTCTACCTTGCCTTTTGTTTGACCTAACTTTGTATACATAGCACTGGTGCTTCTTAGTCCCCTTGAAGAGGACATCTGTTGTGTGTGTGAGCGTGTGTGAATGTGTGTGCATGCGTGTATGAGCATGTGTAAGTGTGTGTGCACGCATGTGTTGGGCTTCAATATTACAAGGAGTTTTCCACATACTAGATCCTCAGTAAATACCTGCTGAATTACATTTCTGAAATTCTACTATCTACAGAATTGCGTATTAGGGAGAGATACACAGAAAGGGGACAGATTCCTCACCTTGGTGTTTCTGGTTCTATTAATTATACAGGACAGTAGTTTTCAAACTTGAATATGCATCAGAATCACCTGGAGGGTTGCTTAAAAGCAAAGTCTTCTGGGTCCCACTCCCAGAGTTCCTGACTAAGTAGGTCTGGGATGGGTCCTGAGAATTTGCATTTCTATCAAGTTCCAAGATGGTGCAGCTGGCCCAGGGATCAACCATTAGAAGCACTAATGTCAGAATATCACATATGAGCTTCAAATGTCTCCCACAGCCTTGGTGCCCATGCCATTTCAAGGCTGCTGTTTCTGAGGTCTCTCTGGGCTCAGTGAGGGGCTTTGTTGTCCAGACCTTCTTGTGGGGAGGAGCCCTTTTGAAGCCACATCCTCCTGGTGGACAGGGGTAAGATGAAGGAGGTGACCATAGGGCAGAGGAGGGACTTCCTGGCATGGAGGAAAGGTCAGGAAAGGCTCTGTAATTTCACACAAAGTTTGAGAGGAGCAATGGGCAACATGGGCCTTCCCCAGGCTGAGTCCTAAGACCTGCAAGTAAGGGTCTCCAGGAATAAAGCGATGCCTGCAGCTTTGCCTTGCATGGTGATTCATGCTATCCCCTGTACAGCGCTACTGCAGGGTAAGATGTGACTGAGGCTATTTGTCACTGCTCCTGTTCGAGTATCTGCCATTCAGATATGGAAGGAAAAGACGCCCTTTGGAATAAGTGTGCAAAATAAGGATACTCAAAATTATTTTATGAGCATCATAGAATCAAATTGACTCAATAAAAAATCTCGTTATTTTGGCTCAGCACCCACCAGTTGTTATGGCGCCAGCCATGTACACTGAGGCTGGAGGGTTTGAACCCAGCATCAGGCCAGCTAAACAATGACAACTGCAACAAAAAATAGCTAGGTGTTGTGGCAGGCACCTGTAGTCCCAGCTACTTGGGAGGCTGAGGGAAGAGAATCGCTTAAGCCCGAGAGTTTGAGGTTGTTGTGAGTTGTGACGCCATAGCACTCTACCCAGGGTGACACAGTGAGACTCTGTCTCAAAAAAATAAAAATAAAAATCTTGTTATTTTGCTCCATGTTCTCAACTAGACTTTTTTCTACCCCAGGCTTATTTCTTTTCTTATAGACAATAACTAGCTATTCCTTAGTGTTTTCTTTATAACAATTTCTGTTATTCTTTATGCTTCCTATGCCCTGTCTTATTCTTGGAGGGAAGATGCCCTTATGTTCTACCCACCCCTTATGTTTGGGCATTTCCCATGTTCTAGACTTGCCCCTCATCGCTTATCACGAATACAAGTGCAGGCAATTAAGTTTGCAAACTCATCCTAGAAAAAGGGCTACATACCTTATTGCTAAATATCATTATGGTTATCTTTGAGGTACTCCCTTGAGGAAGTTATGCACTGATGCCAAACCCTAGTCTACCCTTCAAAGCAATTTTGGAACCCTTTCTCTTGAATAGCCATCAGAGCTGACATCATACGAAGGTCTGATAATTAAGTTCACAAACTCATCATAGAAAAAGTGCTACAGACCTCATTACTGAACATCACTATGGTCACCAGATGGCCAAGGGGAGTATTTTGAAGGTGACTATAGTCATATTCAGCAATGAGGTACGTAGCACTTTTTCTAGGATGAGTTCACAAACTTAATTGTCTAATCTTATATACTCTCCTTGAGAAAGATTAACTATTTTTATATCGTCAAATTTTCACCTCTATGTTCATGGCTCCCAAGAAATATCTTCATCCCAGACCTCTCTCTTCTTGAGCACCAGATCATCATGCCAACTTCCTGCTGGATGGTCTCCACCTGATGACCCATAGGGACCTCCAGCACAATATGACAAATATGACTTATTTTCTCCATCTCAATACTTATCTCTTCCCCCTGCCTTGCGCCCTCTGTTCCCCCTGTATTCCCAAACTCAGTGATTGTATCACCATCTCTTGAGTTGTTCAAGCTTGAAATCAGATTCACTCCAATTCTACCCTTTTCCTCATCTATCCTCTATCTAATTGTTTGTTCATCAAGCCCCATATTTTTACCTTTGAAATTATCTTTATAATTCAAAATCTTGAAATCTCCTTGGCCTTTGACTTAGTCTGAATCCTCATTATCTCTTTCTCAAATTATCGGAATGTTTTAATGATAGCTGCTATGTATTGAGTGCTTGCTTTGTGCCACAGACAGTGCTCAAGCCCTTATGTATTGTCTTAGTCTATTTTCTGCTGCTATAACAGAATACCACAGACTGGGTAATTTATAAAGAACAGAAATTTATTTGGCTCATGGTTCTGGAGGCTGGGAAGTTCAAGAGCATGGTACCAGCATCTGGTAAGGGCTATGCTGTATTATCCCATAGCAGAAGGGTGAGAGAGCATATGAAACAGAAAAATAGGGGGTAAACTTATTCTTTTATTAGGAGCTTATTCCCTTGATAACTAACCCATACTTGTGATAATGGCATTAATCCATTGTGAGGGTCAGGCCTCATGACTTAATCACTTGTTAAAGGTCTCACTTCTTGGCTCGGCGCCTGTGGCTCAATCGGCTAAGGCGCCAGCCACGTACACCTAAGGTGGCGGGTTTGAATCCCCAGCCCGGGCCTGCCAAACAACAATGATGGCTGCAACCAAAAAATGGCCGGGCGTTGTGGCGGGCACTTGTAGTCCCAGCTACTTGGGAGGCTGAGGCAGGAGACTCGCTTGAGCCCAGGAGTTGGAGGTTGCTATGAGCTGTGATGCCATGGCACTCTACCCAGGGGGCTAGCTTGAGGCTCCGTCTCAAAAAAAAAAAAATAAAGATCTCACTTCTTAATACTGTTACAATGGCAATTAAATTTCAACACGAGTCTTGGAGGGGATATTCAAATACATATATATTTTATCTGATACCATTACAAGCCAGTGTAGTAGCTATACACATCCCCATTGCACAGATGAGAAAACTGAAGGCTTAGAAATATTAAGTAACTTTCCCAAGACCTCTTGTTTACTGGGAAGTAGCTGTGATAAAAGCCTGTGTTCTTAACTACTACCCTATACTGATGTGGTCCCAACCATGGTAGCACACTAGAATCACCCAGCCCAGCCCCAGAACAATTAAATAAAAATTTCTGAGGCTGATTGTGCACATGGATATCTTAAGAAACCTCCTCAGGTGATTCTTGTGGGCAATCAGAGCTAAGAATCCTTGCTTTACTTCTCCTATACATAACCACCTTCTCTATTCCTAGTTCCACTCCACTCCAAACCTTCCTCCAGACTGTTTAAGTTGTTATTTTAAAACACTACCCATATCCCTACCCTGCTCAGACACTTCCAGTGGCTTCCCTCTGCTTATATAATAAGGGCCAAAGTCCTCAGGGGAGCACCTAGACCCTTTGCAGTTTGCATTCTCATCTGTGACCCTCACCTCCCTTACTCTCTACCTATAGCCACACCATGCCAGTATCTTCGCACGTGTTGTTTGCTTGGCCTGAAGTGGCCTCGCCCCTCCCCTTCCATTCCACCCATCTGTAACTCCCTGACAAATAGCCTCTTTATTTTTCTTCCAAACTCAGTTAAAATGTCACCTCTACAATTTTCCTAAGTAGTATTAATGGCTTCCCCTTTGTGCTCTTTGAAATTTGCCTAATTACTCTGAATTGCCATAATTTATTTACACATTTGTCTCTCTCAAAAGACTTTGAGTCTCAAGAAATCTGTGCCTTGTTCATATTTTTACCCCCCATGAGCTAGTTCAGGTGCTCAGTAAGTGATAAATGAATGAATGAATTCCAAGACCCCTCCCCGGTTGTGCTGCCTATTGTCACATAACTCTATCAGGCAGTGGTAAAGAGCAGAGTTCTGGAATCAAATGAGTCCAAAGCCTGGTTTTGCCTCCTTATTAGCTATGTGGACATCCACTGTAGACTAACTTACCTGCCATCTCCATGGCTTAATCTCCTCATTGTAAAACAGGGATAGTAATAGTACTTGCCTCATTGAGTGGCCATGAGCATTAAGTCAGATTAGTCCATGTTAAGGGACCAGCACATTGCCTGGCACACGGGAAGCACTCACTAACTAGCCATTATTATTATTTGTAGTTTAGAAAACAGCCTTCCTTTGCTGGAATATGTAATGGAAAATTACATCTACGTGCGTGCTCGCACATTGGGATACATGGAAAATGTTCACTAAGGTGAAATCGAGTGGATTTTCACTCATATTTTTATTGTTTGTTTCACAATAAACATTGATTTTTATATATACTTAGCCACTTTAACTCCCTGAATATATACACCCATATATACATAGAAGCACTCCAACCTATAATATGCTTATACAAACCCCACAAAGCCACAAAAACGCTCATACTCCTCCAAGAGGCAGAAACTTTGAGACCAGCTGGGCCCCAGGCTCAGGGATGTTGAGAACATGCCTGCAGAGTGGGAATATTCAGACCTTGGGCCATCTGTGGCTCAGCCAGTAGAGGCCATTAGCTCTAGAATAAGGAAGTGGCATTCCTATCCACCCAAGCCATCAAGGGAACACCCACCTGGGTGTCTAGAGACTTCCCCCCTTATGAAACACAGGCCCTGGAGAAGAGAACCAGCTGTACTGACTGTTCTCTTAGGGTCCAAGTGTGGAAGTGAGAAGTGGGTACTATATGGCCCCATCGCACAACCCACAGAGGAATGTTGGGAAGTTATCATTCCAACCATGATTTTCAGAGGAAGGGGAACTAACTATTCTCAGAAAATGACTTATTTTTAGTCTCCACATTTAAGAAATTCAGGAGGTACTAGATGGAGGGATCTAAGTCCTACATTTTAGTTAGAAGTTCCTTTCCCTTTACTGAAAGAGAAACTTGTGGTGACTTTGCAACTGGCCTCAGTGCATAGACTTCGATTTTTCTGGAGTTTTATTTATTTATTTATTTTTTTGCTCACAGCAATCTCCATTCTGGGCTTAGGCAATTCTCTTGCCTCAGCCTCCTGAGTAGCTATTTTCCTGGCTATTTTTTCGTTGCAGTTTGGCCGGGGCCGGGTTTGCCACCCTCGGTATATGAGGCCGGTGCCCTACCCACTGAACCAGAGGCGCCACCCAATTTTGCTAGAGTTTTTTATTAAATGTATTATTATAATCAGTCTATCCCATCCTGGAGATAGACTGTGACCAAGAAAAATCAGATGAAGATATATTTGAAGGGATCAAATGATGCCAAAAAACATCAGGACAGAAATAAGGCAAATCTCTGGGCCCATGAATCAACTCTGACCTTTGGAGAAGATGAGGGGGGATATTCACAAGCAAACAGAACAGAGCCCTCTCTAGGGTTGAAGACTCCCACAGCCTAGGGCCTGATGCCAAGTCCCTGGTCGTCTATGTCCAGCTTGGAGTCATGTAGGGAGGTCACAGCATCAGGGAGAACCCACATGTGCTTAGCTTAGGGCAGGAATGGAAGAAGGAATCCCTTTGCCTAAAAACACGTGCTCTCACTCTCAAAAAGTTAACATTATAATTAGGGAGATGAGATGGGGACCCCCAGAACAATTAAAAAATAGTATCCAGGGCAGTGTCTGTGGCTCAGTGGGCAGGGCACCAGCCTCATATACCGAGGGTGGCAGGTTCAAACCTAGCTCCGGCCAAACTGCAACAAAAAAATAGCCGGGCATTGTGGTGGGTACCCTTAGTCCAGCTACTCGGGAGGCTGAGGCAAGAGAATCACCTAAGCCCAGGAGTTGGGAGGTTGCTGTGAGCTGTGTGATGCCACGGCACTCTACCCAGGGCGATAAAGTGAAACTCTGTCTCTACAAAAAAAAATTAGTATCCAGCATTCTATCTTGGGCTGTAAACATTGGAGAAATTCACAGAAATATGTAACTGGCCAGGGCCACCACATATAGCCATAGAGGTTTACATTTACAGTGTGTGATCTATACAACCAACCACTGTTAACACTCAAAATTCCCACTGCACAGCTTAGCACTGAGTTATATGAGGCCTCGTGTAATGCTAATGAGCACAACCATCACCAGGCAAATGAAGAACAATTCAGGCAACGAAAGAATGAAAGAGTGACGTGGAGAAGATTCTCTTGAGTCCTCAGTGAAGTTTCAGTCTCAGTGGGAATTTACCATGACTCCAGAACTTCCCTGTGACTACACGGTCATTAATGTCACCGTTAGCAGCTACTTTAGATCTCCAGACAACAGCTGGACTATTCAATGAAGGCCCATGAAGGGCCCCCAGTAGATCTAAGAGGTCAAGAGAGATGGCAGAAATGGGACTCTAAGCAAGGGAAGTGGGATGGAAGGGAGAAGAAGGAGGAGGAGGAGGAAGGAAGAAGGAGGAGGAGGAGGAAGAAAAGAGACAGGAGAAAAGAGAGGAAAAGAAAAAGAGAGAGGAAGAGAAAAGAAGTATAAATGAATAAAGAAGGAGTAAAAACTACAGCGGAGACTGAAATGGCCATGCCGGAGAGCGATGGATGCCATTAACAGCTGCTCCTGTGATGTCCATCACCTGGGCTTCCTAGGCTGGTTCTACAGTAGAGGCCACATCTGCTACATACTTGTCATAGCCCTGCTCACAACTCTCAGGCTACCTTTCCAAATTATTTAAGGGGAAAGGAGTTAAGGAGGGTGTCCAGGGCAATATGACCTTGGACCCCACAGCTCCCTGCAGGCCCTGGGCAGAAGGTGGCCAGGAGAACCAGTAGTAGGAGCCCTGCTCAGGGCGACAAACAGAGGGCCCTCAGTGAGCATGCCAGCCTGTAAATTGTCCTTTTGTTTTGTAGGTTTTACCCAACACGGTTTTATTTCATGTGACTGTGCTATTTCAGGAGGAGTAAATATTGCCGGCGGTCTGTTTAAAAAGGCCAATGACCTGAAATGTTTTTTTTTTTTTTTTTTTTTTTGTCTTTTCTTTTCCATTTGAATTATCTCCAAGGGGCAGGCCTGCCCAAGCGTCACGCAGTTTTAACTCATTGGCTTTTGATTCTAACTTTCTTTCTCCTTTTGTCTCGTGATATACTGGACTGGCAAACAAAAGAAAGAAAAAAACGGAGATAAAAAGGCAAAGAGCCGACCTGGGTTCAGGGTAAGAGGTGGGAGATGTCCAGGGTGGAACCGGGAAGAGGGCCGGGAGCCATAGGCTCTCTGCCTTCATTTGTTTCCAGAACTGGTGTTTGACCTATAATTATAGCCTTTTCCCTCTGATTCCCCCTGTGAAAATAGCAACATTCAGACTAAGCGCAAAGTAGAAAAAAAGCACTACATAAAGGATCAGGGATTTATAAATACAGCCAAAATTACAGGATTGTTACCCCTGTGGTTTAGTTCTCTGAGGAGAGCGTTTGGAAGAGGAAGCATAGCTCTTCAAACTTGACGCGGGTCCTAAAATACCTAGGTGTCCCTTTTTAGGGGCCAAGTCAAGGAGAGATGCACTGCAATTGTTCTTACTGGATGTCTAACCATCATGAGGGAGAATGCTCCCGGCCAGGCATATCCCACTCTCAGGATTTTTATTTTGCCTTCCTAAGGATTCTCACTCACCAGCTAAGTGTTTAGTCTCTTCTTATCACACTCATCATCCCTAAGAGGGGTGGTGTGGGCTGAGGATATGGTGGCTTCCATTCAATTCCTCCCCTATTCTTACATGACCCAGTGCCCTAGTCACAGCTGATCCACACTGGGCCACTCATGAGACTTGTTAATTTGGGAAAAGTGAGAGATCATTAGTTCAGTCCATCTCTGGTGATAGAGACTGCTGCATGGAAACCACAAGTGAGAAACAGAGCAGCAGCAGAGACAAAGGCCTGGCACGGTGGAGTCCCTGCTGCCCAGGGTTCCCGAGGCCTCCCTCTATGTTTCCCTAACCTTCGCTTACTTTGGTTACTCAACCTTTCTGCAGGTTTCATGATCTAATACAGCACTTCTTTTGCCTGAACTAGTTGGAGGGTCTTCTGATACGTGCACCCCAAAGTCTTGACTACTGCGATAGTACTAACACCAAGGGTTTTCCAGGAAAGCTGACAAGGCAATATTATCAGTGCACATCTCAAAATGTATCTCATGAAGTTTTAAGAGCATGTGGATAGTATGCTGCCTTTAAATGACTATCATTGGGCGGCGCCTGTGGCTCAAAGGAGTAGGGAGCTGGCCCCATATGCCAGAGGTGGCGGGTTCAAACCCAGCCCTGGCCAAAAACTGCAAATAAATAAATAAGTAAAGGTTATCATTACTTTTCAGAAAGGTAAGTGTTGGGAAGAAGAATGAAAATATCCTAAGTGGCTGACTAGCAGCTAAAGAAGAGGAGTGGACCTAGACAGAAGCTGGTGGGTGACCCGGCCTCTGCCTTCATGGGAATCACAGGTAAGCTTCCCAGGGAAGAAGTTTCCAGAAGAGACTGTAAGAATTATCTTCCCATCAGTCATTACAGTGTCTTATCTCTCACTATTACATCTACTGTAAGTTAAGCCCCTTGTCTGCCTCTGAGCTGCATTATGACTGACCAGCCCCAGGGCAACAGTCTTCCTTGTGCTGTCAGCATCGTGTAGAATGATTCCAGTCCTTTCTGTGTGTCAACAAGGCAAACAGAATGGTCTTGTAAGATGGTGTAGAAAATGCCGTGGATGGGAGTCTGAGGACTTGGATTTCAACCAAGGTTTTGCTATCCAGGACTCTAGGTCCAGTTTCCTCATCTGCTACATAAGGAGTTGGGCTAGATGATTCCTAGGAATTGGGCAGGATCTCTAAAATCCCTTTCAGCCTCCATATGCTACAACTTTAAGGTAAATCACTGGCCTATATTCATTCCCCACAATGAATACTATTTGCTTTCCACCAAAAACAAGAGAGAAAGAAAGAAATCCAGACCTTTTGTTTACCCATATTTAAGGTAAGATGATTATTTTTCCATAATTGAATTATTTCTCTTATACCATTAGATTTTTTAAAAATAACAAACTTACTAAATAAGAAAAGAATGCTTGCTATAGAAAAATGTAAATATGAATGAGCAAAAAGAACTTAGATAACCTAGAATCTTTCCTATCAGAGATCGCTTGCACTAATATTTTGGGTGTATAAATGAAAATACTTTTCTATATACTCATATACATTTTTACTTCTGAAAATAGGATCAGACTATTCATCATGTTTTTAAATTTTTTAAGACATTGAGAAACATATTCACATCTTCAATATGTTAATAAATAAATTTGTATAGCATTGATTTTAATATACAGTAATCTGTTATTTAGGTGCACCTGAATTTATTTAACCATCTCCTATAGCTACACAGTTGGATGGATTTATTTTTCACTATTAATAATGATCTTATAAATATATTATGGGCAGAAGTATTTTTTTAACATGCATTTTTTTAAGGCTTCTGAGTGAGAACCCAGTTGCAATTCAATATGATTGGGGAGTAGAACCGTCTGTCACAGCCCTTCTTTGTGGATTCGTGTATTAGGTAAGCTCTTCCTAACAATCAGATGTTTGCAAAGAACCATTTGATTCCTCTACCGTGAGACCCCCACCGTCCTGTTCACAAGTGAATGGACTGGCATCCTTTTCTTCCCCACGGGCAGCCATCTGAAGTGGGTCAAAGCCTGTGTGAATAGACTCCTGCCTGGAAGGGATTCTTACCCCATGTGGTAGAGGGACAAGCTGAGCAGATTCTTCCTCGGGGAATTGAAGCGGCCTTTAGACAGCAAGGGCAAGAGTGGGCACCGTGATGGATCCATGGGTTAAATCCCATCTACTGAAGTCACCAATAAGGAACCCTTTCCAGTCTGATTCCTGGAGCCCTCCCTGGCTCCAGGTGGTTGAATCTGGAGTAAAGACAAGGCCTCCGGAGCCAGAGAGCCTGGGTTTGGCTCCGTCATTTCTTATGTGTAGGATCTTAAGCTAGTCCCTTTGCCTCCCTGTTTCTGAGGTTCCCCCTCTGAAAATGAGAATATCAACACCTACTATAAGAGGTTGCTGTGAAAATTAAATAAAATCATATGATATATGTGAAGTCTTTAGAAGAATGCCTACTATGCAATAGCCATTCCTCTGCTAGGAAGGTTTGTTCTACCTGGAATCTCAGGAGTTTAAAGAGTCTTGTAGGTCACTAGGACCTGCAAGGACAAACTGGTGACTTCAGATATCCTGCTATTGTTAGTTTACTCTTTGATTACTTCTGTTTCCTCTACCAGACTGGTCAACTCCTTGAAGGTACAGGCTTGAGTTTTTGTTCCAGGGCCCTCCACTCTGCATTTGTAGGATAAATGCTCAATCCGTGATGGATTCTGCTGATTGGTGAGAGTGTCTTTTCCTTGTAGACCCAGCATAGCCAATTTGGACCAGTGTAGTGGGCAGCTGGTCCAGCCACCTAGCTGCCCTCCCTCCATGGCAGCCTTCCCAAAATAGGGCAAAGCAGCAGTTGCCCTTGCTAGCAAGTGGAAGCCTTACCCATATTTTAAATGCAGAGCCTAATTCTTGGGATTGGAAGTTACTGTCACCTGCTTTGGTTTGCAGCCTTAGAAAAACATCCTTATTGAAGCTAACCCTTCAGCTTGTGGCAGAGGTGATAAGATACAGGGATGCCATCTGTTTGGGGGACTCCTCCCTTCAGGAAGGCCTGCTTCCTGCAAGGGTCCCTGAGTCACACAATCCGCCTTTCCTCTTTGGTGTGTCCCTGGGGTTAGAACCCCAGACAAATAATGGAATGAAGTCAGTGAAAGTTGTTGGTCCTTCTCACCTCTTCTTCCTCTTGCTGACCTTCCTGGGTCACCGAACATGGGCCTCATTGTCCAGCAGCCATGAAGATCCCAGCTTCACATTAGTTAGGACAAGTGGCTCAGCTAGACAGACCAACTGCAGAGGAAGGTGCTCCGGAGGACCAGCAGAAAATTTAAAATTAAAGGTGTCAGTGCACAGGGATTCAATAATGTTTTTTAGCTTTACTCTGTGCTAGGCATTATATGGTACTTTGCATAATAGTAATAGTAACATAGACATAATACATACTACTTGCCAGTTACTGGGCCAAGCATTTTACATATATTAACTCATTTAATCATGATCAAAACCCACTGAAGTCAGTAGTATTATTATCTCAGTTTTACAGATGAGAAAACTGAGGCACAGTCACTTGTTTAAGGTCTCACAGCTACTACATGGCACACCTGGACATGCAGATAGTGCCTACTGCTGTGGTTTGAATCCCCTCTGAAATTCATGCTGAAATTTAATGTGACAGTATTGGGAGTGGGCCCTTTAAGAGGGGAGTCACAGGTTAATGGATTAATGGATTGGTGGGTTTATCATTATGACAGGGGGTTATTCACCACAAGTGTGGGTGTGTTGTAGAAAGCCAGGTTGGCTCTCTTTTATAAGCCCCTTTGTCATGTGATACTCCATGTCATCTGTGACTCCTCCTCACTTCACTTCCCTCCTGCCACTGCAGAAAGACCCTCCCCGGATGTGACCTCTTGTTCTTGGACTCTCCAGCCTCCAGAACTATAAGGAATGCTTTTCTTTCCTTTATAAATTACCCAGTTTTAGCTATTCAGTTATAGAGACAGAAAACAGACCAAGACACTTACTCAAATGCTTTTAAAGTTTAAATACATACAGTCATGTGTACATGTACACGTTGACTCATGGTAACTCCACAAGCCAGGTTAATGTGCTCTCATTCTATGGATGAGAAAACTGAAGCTCAGAGAATATAAATATGTTTAATCCTTATAACTAAAAAGTGGTGGCTATCATGCCAGGCGTGTCTGGCTCCACCACACCCTGACACAGAGAGAAGACCTTGCAAAGGGACCAAAAAAAATGCATAAGGGTTCAGGAAAGGAGAGCCCTAAAAGACCACAAAAGTTGGGAATGTGCGAATCAGATCTGCTAGGGGCAACTCCAGGCACAGCAGAGGACAAACATCTGATTACCTGTTCCATTGCTACTTTCAAGTCCCACTGATTAGCTAGACTGGTGAGCTGGTTAAAATCTGACGGTGGCAGATTTCTAAATGCCTTTTAGAAAGGAGAACTTGGAAATGCTAGAAAAATGGCTCTAAGTGCAGCCAAATTTCACATGGATAAATCTCAACACTTTTCTCACCTTCCCTGCTCACTTTCTAAGCCATCTTTTTTTTTACATTTCTTGTCTCCTCTTGCACAGTTTTTCAGCCCAGCATCAAACTATCTTCAGCTCAAGATAGATAAGATCCTAGAATCAGAGACCTGAAGGAATCTTAGAGTTCATTCAGTGTCCCTCTGTTTGCTTTACAGCAACTTAAACCAAGTTACCGCTTTTGTATGTTTCAACCTTTTATCCCTGACTGAGCAAGAAGAAGAAGGTTTGCTCTTGTTAATTGGCAGAGCTATTTCAGGCACTTGCCTGGAATTACACAGCTGCCTTCTTATTCTCATCCTATGTCGGAGGACGTCCCACACATTTTTTTGTTGTTGTGTTTGTTCGCATGCTGTGCTGGAGAAAAAGGGCAGACACCCTGTTCTTACAGGAGAAAGCTCATCACTCAGCTTGCGAGCAATGTGAAGAACAGAAATCAAGAAAGAGGGGAAGACCATCTTCTTCTGACACCAGGGAAAGGATAAATGGGAAGATGCAAATGCAAAATGAAAAAAAAATCAACAAAGGATTGCATGGTTTGCAGCAGAAGAAACGAGAAGGGTGGAAGGAGAGACCCCATTTCCTGTCGTGAGACATGTGGGAAGTAGCCTGGACTTCATCCTGGAGATCACTTTAGGAAATATCTCACTTAAAAAAACTATAAACAACAAGAAACAAAAACACTTTATTTTATGTAACCTGAAATAGGTAATAAAATCACCAGGTGAATTCATATTTAGGTTTCTCTCTTTTAAAACTGTGTGATAATTACATGTAATCCACAAACCTCTTTCCCACCCAAAATAAATAAGAGCTGCGGAGTGTGTGGGTGGCAGAAAAATTAGATTGGAGAGGGTTTTAAAGATGGCTTTGTCTACCTACCCACTGCTGCCACTACCGCCAACACAGGTTCTCCCTGGAGAGGGCCAAAGGGTCTACCCTGTGTTTTCCAAACACAAGGAACTCCTTAGAAGAATCACCAGGAATACAGAAATAAATAGACTCTATTAAGGAACTTACACGCAAATAATGACAATTCCATACGACTGTGCTAACAGACACCTGTAAGGAGTTTTCTATGAACATCCAAACCGGAAACTGTCCATGCCTGCAGGGGCCCAGAGACCTCACCAAGGAGGAGGCCCAGGGGAAGCTGCTGGCCTGGGAGGCAGCTCTATGTCCCCATTGTCAGCAGGCAGCTCTGGTTTTGCAGTCTGAATTTCTCCTTGCTAGCCATGGACTACAACCAGTGACACACTTTGGCATTCCCACCCTTTATTTTCATTGTGCAGCTGTCTGATTGGGTGTGTCTTTATACTAATGAGGAAATGAATGATGACTAAAGGAGTGAATTATACTTGCGACAGATCATCACCATGAAGCACTGATGCTCTCTTTAGGTTGAGTGAGTTTGACCAATAGAGTGAAGGCATATGCTGAACTCAGTGTCTCTGGGTCCATCACAACTGTGGCTAAGTTCCCAGCCATGGCCTTCTTGAGGCCCTTAGTTCTCGTGGAAAAGGTTTGGCTATGGCAACAGTAAGCATATCAGGACAACACTAAGTTCAGTCTTAACGAGTTGTTTCTCAACAGAAGCTGAAAGCTAATATCGATTAAATATCTACTGTCAGGGACTTCAATGAGTGCTCTCTATATTATCCAATGAATCCAATGAATCAGGTGCATTGTGACATCCATTTCACAGATGAGGACATTTCAAGAGCTCCTGAATTGTGAGCTCCATGAGGGTAAGGACTGCGTGATGACTGATGCCTCCCTCAGACCCAGAACAGTCCTAGATGCAGGGAAGATGTTTCATAAGAAATTCTTAACTGGGTGAATGAACAAGTTCTAAATGGTAAAACAAAGAGGAATATATTTTCCAGAGGGAGAAATATAAATGGCCATGCAGAGAGGAAAATATATTCTCCAGGCTGTAATAACCTACAACTCTTTTAACCTTCTCTTTCTCTGTGTATTTATCCCATTGAGTGTTTTCAACGGGAAGTGTCTAACTACTCTGTGGGTGTACATGGCTGGCTGCTAATTTTGGAACACTTGTGAATCCTGGGCCCAGAGTCATGACCAAGACTGATGAGTCACCGCCCCATGCAGAGCACCCTACACACTGGCTGTCAGAGTAAGCCAGAAGTCACCATCTCCTCCCTTACTCTGCTTATCCCATTTTACCCTCTGAAATGGTGGAGAAAGTTCTGTTGAGGGTGGTGTTGGGGTAACAGTAGACCTTTGTATGCCCCTGTACCCCAGAAACCTGCAAACTACATGGGCTGTGCAGGCAGTCTCCTCCTGGGTGCTTTGCTCTCTCCTGGAGAGTCCATCCTGCCTCCTGGGATATCACTGTAGACCTGTGAGTGGTGGCACCTTCTTTCTAGCAGGTGAAGTCTATATCAACCCCTCTGTGTCATCTGAGACAGGTACATAAGATAACCTGTCATCAGGTGATCAATTAGCCTCTGTAATAAAGGACAAATCTCATTCCATACTCAGAAAGGTTTAAAAATACAAGTGCCCCTGAGACAGGAAACACGTCAATTTAAAATCACACAAAGGTGCAAAGACCTGAGAGCAAATGCTTCTGAGGCAAAAAGAAACCAGAGTCTGGGGAATAGGACAGAGGTGGAAGTGGCCTGGCATCCATCACGGACTATTAGCTCTTTAAACAACCTTATTAACTCTCATTCAGGTTGTGGGTTATTCAGGATTCTTTCCTTGACCACAGTAGATGGCTGAATACTTGCATCCAAATCTCTCAACTGGGAGAAATGCAGAGCCAAGGGGAAAAGAGAAAATCCAGGTCACCATTACCTGTGCACAATATCCTGATTGAGTTCTGAGGTTGGGGATGATATCACAAGTTAAACTGAAGTTTTCATTCTCTCTCCAGATTTTTTTTATAACTTCTGCCATCCCTTTATTATAGAGGACTGAGGGCTGACAGTATTTGGGTATGTGAGGAGGTTCTGGCTGGAAGCAGCCTCATAAGAGTTCCAAATGCCAAGTCCTCAGCCTGAAGTGCCCCAAGAGTTTCATTCCTCCTGACTGAACTGGGTAGTGCAGGCATAAGAACAGAGAGAGAAGCAGTGCTTTTAAAAATAGATCTGACTTAGTAGTCTTTAAATAACTAAGGAGTATGATATGGGAGAGGGCTACCTGTGTCTCTAACTCCATTGAGAGCAGGACATGGTTAAAAAAGTGGGCGGAAACTAATGGGATTTGGGCTTGCTAAATAAGAACTTCTCAAAGCTAAGAAAGCTGGAAACCGCAGAATTCCCTTCTCTGTAGCAAGATGGACTCTTACCTGACTGTGATACTCATTGAAATTCAGCCTCTATTAACACAAGGGCAGAGTAAATCACTGTTATTCAAAGTTTGGTCCCCAGACCAGCAACATCAGCATTTCCTGGAGGTTCATTAAAGATGTGGACTCTAGAGTTCTGGCTCTGACCTCCTAAATAAGAACGTCCTCATTCACAGAGTTCTTAGGTAAGATGCATGGACCTTATGGACTGGCTTACCTGAGGATTTCATGAACCACCCTTGGTTGAAAAGCAGTGCAGCCCCTCTGTAGGGGGCACTGGCTGCTAAAAAAGGCTGAGGCATGCTGGTGGTCCCCTCCCAAGACACAGCTCTGCACAAGTCTGTTGTTACAGTGTACCTTTCTCTACAACCTCAAGGGTACATAGCTGCAGTTCCTCTGAACACACCAGACTCCCTGTGGAAAATTCCTGGGAAACCACACAGCTTACTAGAGATTATTTGTGCCTCCCTTACACCAGAGGACTCCCAGAGTGAGAGGTAGGTAGATGGTCCAGTGGGTTGTGCAGATCCTACCTCTCATCTAGTTGTGAGACCCACCAGTATGCATGCCTCCCTGCTCATCCATCTGGGGCCACAGATGGCAGGAATGCTCAACTTCTCATCTGTTGAAGAATTATAAAACAACTCATATATTTTTGCTAGAAGATTTTTTAAATGTCATTGTTGGCTGAGGTAGGAGGATTGCTCGAGGCCAGGAGTTTGGGACGAGCCTAGGCACCCCATCTCCATAAAATGAAAAATTAAAAAAAAAATAGCTGGACCTGATGGCACGTACCTATAGTCCCAACTACCCAGGAGGATGAGGTAAGAGGATGACTTGAGCCCAGGAGTTTGAGACTGCAGGGAGTTGTGATAATGCATTGTAGTCCAGGCAACAAACCAAGACCTTGTCTCAAAAAATAAATCTATAAGTAAATAAAATAAAAGGCAATGTTGCATAAATTATTCATAAATACAAACAAGAAAAAGAATACCCAAATCTAAAGTGGAGAATGAGAGGTCTCAAGATATGGTCAACACCCTCTTACTAAGATTACCTAGTTCACAAACACACACATAGGAAGTGTTTTCATCCTGCTGCTGGTACTAACCACCATCCTAGTCAGCTTGGGCTGCTGTAATAAAATATCATAGACTGGGCATCTTCAACAACAGACATTTATTTTCTTACAGCTCTGGAGGCTGGAAATCCAGATCAAAGTGCCAGCAGATTTGATTTGGGAAAGACTCCTTTTCGGACTTGTGGATGGCTGCCTTCTTGCTATGTCCTCACATGGTCTTTCCTCAGTGTGTACCCATGAAGAGAGGGTGAGAGCAAAAGCTCTGATCTCTCTTCCTCTTCCAATAAGGTCACTAATCCCATGATGAGAGCTTTACCCTCAGGACCTCATCTAAACCTAATTATTTCCCAAAGGCTCTACTTTCAAATACTAGCATATTGGGGATTAGGACTTGAACATATGAATTCAAGTTCATATGAATTGGAGGGGGGGCACAAACATTCAGTCAATACTGCCAAGGTATTGGGATCCTGTTTTTTAATCCATATTTCCACCCCTCAAATCAGATGTTCTGTGTTGGCTAATACTAATATTTTTCGAGTACACTAAGACTACTTTAGAGAAATGAAAAGTTTTAATTATGCATTCTTCATAATAGCTACCAATGCTTTATACATGCAGTTCATCAGTGTCCAGGGTTACTCTTTACTTCACCATTTCTGGTGGGCTGTGGTCCCATGGTCAGGTCAAAGAGGAGCTACACCAAATATTTATTCATAATAAGGGGAGCATTGAGGTCAATGGCTTCAGAGCTAGAATGATCTGAGTTCAATGTCATTCTATAGCTTCCTGCCTGTAATCTCTCCAAACTTTGATTTCCCCATCCATAAAATGGAGGGAATTATAGTACCTTCTATCATTATATACCATTATAATGTGAGGGTTAAACTAAATAATACACAATAGCTGTTACCATTTTTGCAATTGAAATTACTGGAAATGATACCTATGTTTTTCTAGCTCATATATGCTCTTGCTATTGTCAGACTGAGACTTCCAAACAGAAGGGATTAAACTTCCCTCTATAGACTCCTTCTCACCTTCCTGCTTCAAGTATCTCAGAGAGAAGCCAATTTAGGCCTCTGCCCCAGGAAAGCATAAGAACCATGGTAGCCAGTGCCTGCCTCCAGGCCTAAAGAACTCTTCTAGAGTTCTGAGCTCCTAGTAAAACTTTCAGTACAAGTTAGGCGTCATATTTTAGGAAGTCAGGAGTCCTCCTCCACCTCCCCAACCCTCAAACACCTTGGTTACCCCCTACCCACTTCTCCTTTTAACCTGACCACATATACTTCATGCATTGGCCTTTGAGGGTGATCTTTCTTTCCTTCATTTCAGTTTTCATTTCTACCAGAATTCCCTGAAGTCACCCATCTCAGTAGGTACCTTGGAATGTCCCCATACCTCAAGGGAGGGTCACTCTTGTATTCTGTCCCTTTGGTCCTTCCATACCCAGTGACAACAAAATCTGGTGTTATTCACCTATGGAAGACACCCCCTGCCCCAAAGTCCTTCATCCCATTCTCCTTATTCAATGCTCTTAAACCACATGAATGGCTTGGCCTCCCAGCTAACAGATTTGAGCTCTGCTTCCAGTTCAACTTCCAATCAATATACCAATCATTTCTTCCAGGAAGTGTCCTCCATCTCTCCCAAACCAGGCTGCTCTGAGGATCCCTCCACAGAGGTCACACAGCACAATGTGCTTACCTCTATCATTGTCCATTGCATGGGAATGATCGGTTTCTCCCTCTGCCTCCCATGCTAAACTAAGTTCCAGGAAGCCTGGGGCCATCTGTTATTCATCTCTGCATCTCCAGCACTGTGCCTAATACACAATAAGCATGTTGTACATGTTGAAAGAAAGAAATAAAGGGAAGGATGGTAGAAAGAAGGAAAGAAAAGAGAGATAGGAAGTGATAAAGAAAAGAAGAAGAAAAAAGGGAATAAAGGAGAAGAAAAAGGGAAGGGGGAAGGAAAGAATGACATCCTTAGGAAGAAGGAAATAATGAAAACAGGCTGGATCTAATTCTGCAGAAAAATTTCCAATGGCCTTAAGCAATGAAGCTAAAACACATCCTCCTCTATATTTAATCCTCCAACTTCTCCCTCCCTGTTATTAATATAAAAATAGTATGGGTTTATATGGGCTTATTAAAATTGTTGGCTAAATAGTCATGGTTCCTGGAGCCTGGAGCCATCAGCAATTCCTACAAAGCACTCTCTACTGACAGCAGGACATAAAACCATCACCAAACACAAACACTGAACTTTTTCCTGGTCATAGATACACACTCCACTCAATGGCCAAGGTCAGTCATTTCTTGTGTACATGAACCCTCCACAGCTGACAAACATTTCCACACACACGTCCAAGGAAAAGTGGAGAGGGACCAAAAGGCTCTTAGGAATTCAGTGTTCATAATCACCTTATAGATGTCTCAACCAATGGACAGGAGCTGGACCTCCAAAAGGTAAACAGCAAACAAGCCAGATAATCAGTAAAGGATCCACATGTGTACACACACACACACACACTCAACAGTTCAACTTCCCTAGGAATGTTTTGCCTAGATTAATAATTAAATGGCCTTGTGTACTTTGAATAGAAGCCAACTGCCCAGCAAGGAGAGGTGACAGAGAAGCATATTGACGAGGTCAGCCTAGAATGAAAATTAAGCCAGTTCACCATGCAGATAATCTAGAGTTTCTTGCATCCATTTCTTATCTCTTCTCAGAATTCTGGGGGTTTTTTGGATATTGAGTCTCACTCTGTTGCCCCAGGCTAGAGTGCCATGGTGGCACCCTAGCTTACAACAACCACAAACTCATGGGCTTAAGTGATCCTCCTGCCTCAGCCCCCCAAGTAGTTAGGACTACAGGTGCCCACCACAATGCCTGGCTTATTTTCCTTAGTATGGCACAGATGGGGGGTCTCACTTTTGCTCAGGCTGGTCTCAAACTCCTGAGCTCAAGTGATCCTCTAGCCTTGACCTCCCAGGGTGCTCGGGTTACAGGCATGAGCTGCCACACCTAGCCTTTTCTTAATATCCTTAACTCAAAATGTGTTTTTTAATTCAGAATTTTGTGGAAGTCAAAACTTTAGAGATGGATTAGAGATGAGGTATAGAGAAAGTTCACTATACAAACTTTGGTCTACTACCAACTTGGTCATTGTTCCCTCTACAAAGAATAAAAGCAATAGTTTAACCAGCAAGCCCTTGTTGAAACTCTGTGGATTGTGTTTGGAGGACAGGTCCCCTGGGTACAGCGTGCCCCCTCATGGACATCAAGCCATCTCTCTGAACAGAGGGTAGGTTTCTCATGACTCACTTTGTGGTCAAGAATTTCATTTCCGAAGATAGAAATCATGTGGGAGTTATCTTCCAGGGTATTGGGGAAATGAGTGTGGTTGTAGGAAAAGGCACCCTATTATAGATCACTTTTAAAATAGTATCACGTGTTAATCTTGTTTCTGGGAGGAGAGGGAGAGATGAAATTCAAACAGCAGAGGGTCTGACGGAGCCCAACTAGTGCTCAGGTAAGGAAGGTGGGAAATGGGGAAAAGGAGAGAGTGAAGCAAGAAGGCACATCTGGAAAAAAGGCGTATGCCACGGCAAGGAATCGTCCTTCCCAAACCTAGGAGGGTGGTGCTTCCCAGGGTGTCCCCAGTAAAACTTGCAGCACAAATCAGGCCTTGTTTTTTTAGGAAGCCAGGAGTCCCCATCCCACTCTCCAACCCTCAATCTTCACTCATACCTGGGTTACCCCCGCCCACTTCCCCTTCTGTGACTCTTCACTCCTGATCTCACACATGTCATACACTGGCCTTCAAAGGTGATCTTTCTTTCCTTCATCTCAGTTTTCATTTCTACCAGGATTCCCTGGGGTCAACCCTCTAAACAGGGTGTCCCCCCTCCAGGCGCCTATCAGGCATGGAAGCAGGTGCCTGCCCATGCCTACCTCCCTCCCACTCTTCTCTTCCTTCCTTCTTCCATCCCTTTCTCTTTTCCTTTCATCCACTTTTGTTAGCCACCTGTCTGTCAGGTGCTGTGTGGGCAGTAGGAATATAAAGATAATAGAAACATCCTAACATCCAGTTATTGAGTAGTAAAGCTAGTAAACAAGTCCAGCAAACCAAACTGTGCAACCCTATCACAGGGCCTGTGTTAATCAACATGGCCAGGCCCTGGTGGACCTCCATGGAGGCAGTGACCTTTTTTACCTGGTGGTCAACAGTTGACTTCAGTAACAATGTGTTCCTTAAAACGTCCCTACACATACTGCTATAGAATAAAGGGAACAAAGAGGCATGACAAAAAAAAAAAAGCAATGTAAGAATTTTGATTGGCTATTTTTTGAAGCAAACATCTGTTAAAAGACATATTAGGGAACATTGCAGAAAATTTTATATGAATCAGGAATCAGGTGATATTAAGTAATTATCATTAGTTTTCTTCAGTGTAATAAAGGTTACTGTGAACATGTTAAGAATATGTCCTTATTTTCAAGAGCTGTATATTGAGGTATTTAGTAGTGATGGCTATATCTTCCATTGAAATAGTTCAGGAAAAAAATATAGGTATGGTAAATGTAAATAATTGTAGAATCCAGGTGAGGGAGTTGAGTGTCAATTACACTATTCTTTCAACCTTGCTACATGTTTGAAATTTTTTATGGCAAAAAAACTTATAAGAATTCTATTTGCTAGCAGTTTTACTAAGGGCTTTATTAGAATAAAGCCTTTTGTGTGCCAATTAGCTAATAAATAATCCTGACAAACATTTATCAGGTCCCAGGTGAGGCTGAGCGCTACCACGCACTTTCTCCTTCTGTCCTCAGAGCAGCACTGCGTATGGGCTTTCCTTTAAGAGAGAGGAACTGAGGCTTGACAAGGGGAAGTTGTTATACCAAGTCACAGAGGGTGACAGTCAAGGCCACATCCCCACCTGGCTTTGATCTGGTTCTGAACTTCCCGATCTTCTTTTATTTTTTCAATTCAAAATTTTAATAGCATTTCTCTTCTCTTCCGCTAATTTTTCTTATAGAGGACTATATTTTTAATTATTATATGCTTATGTGTTTTGGGTTTTTTAAATTTCAAAATATTAAGGGGGTACAGATGTTTTTGTCACATGAATACCTTGTAACATGCTTAAGGCTTTCATCGTGCCCATCATCAGATTATCGCTGAACTTCCCACTCTTGACTCCCACCCTTTCCTGATGGCCTCCCAGGAAAAACCCTGAAACACAGCGTCTGGTTGAAGTAACTGGGGCAAAAATCATTGCCATGAAGGGCAAAGTCAACCGGTGAGTACAGGCAACATTACAAGAGACGTTTCCTGCTTTGACAGAGAGCAAAATAGCCTCCAGAGGCTGCCAGTGAAGAAGAGGCCTTCAGTGCATGGGGAAAGGCGCGGAAAGGGGAAGCGGGGAGGGAAACAGCCTCACCTGGGGTGGGGACCTGCCGTTGTCTGGGGGCAAATTAAAGCTGTGAAGCAGCTATTTTTGACCCGAGCAGCAGACAAAATGTTCTCCGTTCTCCGTTTAGTTGAAAAGTTACTGTAATCAATGCTGCTCCACATCACTAAAGAGGGCCAAGGAGTGGAGCAGGGAGGGATGGAAATCACAGCTGAAAGATACAATGATGTTTTCTTCCAGAGGGTTGTTTAAGCAAGGCTGGGCTGCATCCGAAGTCAGTCTTAACGTCCTGGCCATTCAGGTGGCAAAGCGCAATTTGTGAGAGCAGCTGGGCTGTGTTGAGCCACCCACACCCTCTCCCCCAGTCCCCTTTCTGATCGGCAACACGGAAGGAGCAGAGGGCAAGCATGCCCAGCCAACTGGCCTCTATAGGAGTTTCAACCATGACCTCGACCTTATTTGCCCTCTGCTCCTGTTTCCTGACCAAGCCGCCCAAGCACATGGCAAAGCCTGAATTCCACAGCCAGCCTGGCAGAGCCACCATGTAATAATCCGGGATCAAGTTGTGTTTTGGACGTGAAGTATGAAATGTTAAGAATTGGGGAAATCATGTAAAAAGTCAGGAGGATGTAAACATTCTGAACACCAGTCTCCTAGGGATTTGGCATTAGAACAAAAGTCACTTCCTTCAGTGCCCTTTTCTTACAGTGCAGCTTTCCTGTCAGGACAGAGCTACCTCACAAGCCCTCCATTTAGCCGGTGTTCTGAGGAGGCTGGATCCACCATTCATGCAGAAGGCAGGGACTGCCCCTGAGGTGACTGTTTTTGTTTTTTAAACAAACACAGTTGTGCCAGCAGATCAGTGCCAGAAAATTCACAGCATTGTGACAATCACAGACTTTCCTTCAAGCGTGGACCAGGGGCAACACGCTCTGTAGCAGGTCTCAGAAGACAAAAGTCAGAAGTCAACTCTGAGTCCTGCTACGCACAATCCATCTGGACTGAGAGGAAAAGGAAATCGTCACCCAAACTTCAGAAAGCTACAGACGTGGCAGCCTTTTCTTACAATCAAAGGTTCTTCTGAAGGAGAAAAAAACCCCAGAGCAATGGGAAAGTATTTGTTAACAACAACAAAAAGCTTTTCAGAGAACATTTTCCTCTATAGCAGTGTACCGTGAGAGGCTCTTAGGGGTACCGTGAAAATTTTTAAAGACCATTAATTAAATTATTTTTTAAAACTAAAACACAGTAAGTATGTTTTTTTTAAACTCTTTTTTTTGGAACATAATTTGAGTGTGCCTTGGAAGTTTAACTATAGGTTCAAATGTGCTGAGAGATTTAAAAAAAAAGAAAAAGGTTGAAACACACTGCCCTAAAGATCCTTCAGCCCCAAATGGTACCCTGCCTTTTATCCATCATAAGCACCACACAGCTGTGATCATCCTGTGAACTACTGCTATGTCCTTGCTTAAAAACCACAGCATTGCCACTCCCCAGCTAACCCACTCATCCTACAACTGGTCTCCCTTCCTCTGGCTTCTCGGACCCATAGGATCCCCTTCTCCCAGTGAGTGAGCTCCATGAAAGGTAAGCATGAACTCTCTTCTCTTGCTTAGAAGTTACGGCTGGCTCTCGATCACCAAAGGCACACTTCTATTTATAATAACTGTTGCTTATCTACTGTGTGCCTGGCACTTAGTAGGTGCTCAATGAACACTTATTGAATGAATAACCATTGTGTAAGTTATGGTGCACAGGCCTTCATAATTTTTCTCCTGCCCACTTTTCTTACATGCATCTGCTGCCACACTCCACGTGTGTCCTTTACTCCAGTCACACAGACTTTAGGCTCTAAAGTCTCCCTGACTTTACTATGTGACATCTGTGTGTGCCTCTTCACTAGTTACCTCTCCCCTGCCCTGCCCCCTACAAGGCCCGTCCTCCAAGTCCTGAGAGTGAAAGGAGGCTTCAAGACTCAGCTCAAATGCCACATTCTCAGCAAAGCCCCTCCGGAACTTCCCGCTCCTATTCTCTCTATCTTTGAGTGTGCACGCGTGCACACACACACACATGCACATACACCATGCCCCCTACCTGCATTCCCAGACATACAATGATCACCTCATTCTTCAGGGCTCTGCTCTGTTCATAGATCTGCTGCCCACAGTAGACTCTAAGTAATTCCTCCAGGACAGAGCCCATGAAGCATTCACCTGTGTATTCCCAGTTCTTAGCACCATGCCTAGCACCCAGTAGGTGCTTTATAATCTAAATCTCCCAACTGGCAAGATTAGGCTCAAATTCTACCTTTTCCAAGTCTCCCCAGTACTCCATAGGAAAGATTTCTGCTACCTTTAAATGTATCCTTTATTGCCTATAATTTGTTACCTTTCTCTTTTTGTATTTTCTAGAATTTAAGACATTTTGTCCTACTAAACTATAATATGCTTTAGGGAAGTTACTTTTTCTTCTCTCCTGCCCCTCCACAGGTCTTTGGTTGTTGTTTAGGAAGTAATGTTGATTACTTACTTCATTGACTGATCTTTTAAGATATCAACATCAACTGTCAAAAAATCTCTTAGTTTATAGAAAAAAAATTTAGCCTAAAAACCGACTCCATTTATCCCCCATTCAGAAGCCTAGAGTTTCTGTAAAACGAATGAATGGTGTATATTTGGAAGTTGCAGGGATATAATGGCCTAATAGGATAGAATATCCTGGCCTTGTGCCCTGGACACCTTCCCCATTGTCTGTCCTCTCGCTTGGGAAGAGGCCCAAAGCTTGGGCAGGCTCCACTCTGCCTTCCTAGGGCCAAAGGATTCAGAGGCAATCCCAGATTTACACGTCAAAGTCCTCTCTGATTTTCTTGGCACCACCCTTGTAGGGTCTGACTTTCTGCTGTTCCAGTAATACTTCATCAACGGGATATATAGCTCTTTAACCTACCATGGCTCCGTGGCTTTATGGAGGAAAATGAATATATATTGATTGTTTCTTTCAAAATAACCTTGGAAAACTCCTCCCAACCCCCAGTATTTACCATTTCAGAAATTTTAATATATAATTGGGGAAGAAGAAGCATGTATAAAAAATCCTCCCTAGGCTTCTACCTGCCACTTCTTTTTATCACCAGCTACCCAAAGAATCCAGTTGCCTGTAGGCTGTTAGCCAGGATGGTGGTGTCCCCAGGCTGCTGGGTAGAGCAGCATTCACAATGGCCTCAGGGCTGGAGCCAGCGGACAGGAAAGCTGCTGGTGTTTTTGTCCATCATTCTCTTTCCATCTATAGGATCCTGCCTTATCCTCCCACGGTAGTCCTGCCACAAACTACCCCTCAGAGGCCTTGGCAGAGGGCCCAGACTTTCTTAGTTGAAGGAAAACAATCTTGTTTCAATATCAGACTGATGTTTGTAAGAGCTCCTATAAACTCCCCTGACCAAGATCCTTCAGATCCTGGGCTTAAATGAGATGGGCATCTAAGTCCATGTAGCTATGCAGAGTCAAGGAGTAGCCAGGTGTTAAGAACATGAGGGCAAGGTCAGGGACTAGTTTAGGGGTCCTTAAACTTTTTAAACAGGGGGCCAGTTCACTGTCCCTCAGACTGTTGGAGGGCCAGACTGCAGGCCCCGGGATGAGCTGGCTGCTAAGCAGGACAGTCCACAGCGACAAAAACACCCAGTGGGCCAGATAAATGTCCTAGGCAGGCTGCATGTGGCCTGCAGGCCATAGTTTGAGGATGCCTGGACTAGTTACTGGAGAGATGGACAAACATGAGCCCAGGTCAGCCTGAGAAGGCCATAAAAAGTCCTGGCCTTGTGTCCTGGCCACCTTCCCCATTGTCTGTCCTAACAATGACATAATCGTTGTTATCCAAGAGTGGCCCAAACCAAATCCAAGATCCTGAGAACCCCTCCAGTGGGGGGAGGGGGCAGTCAAACAGACAACAACATCTTGGGGGTTTCCAAGGAAGGTGTTGGAACTCAGGCTGGGAGTGTCTGGCTTTGGGGGCAGGGAATAAAATATCACATCTTTTACAGAGAATGCTGAATTACCAGGCAGGGGTTGGATTATAACAGAATATTACAAAGCAGAATGGGAACAGGGAATCAGAACGCTGAAGGTAGATCATGCTTCTCAGCTGCAGAACTGCCTCACTTATGAGCTTCAGGCTGAGGGCATCTCCTCTTCCTCCTCCCTGGAGCCAGGCCTGGTCCCAGACCTGGGCAAAACTGATTTTTCAGGTGGAGCCCTTCTGATGCTAGATGGTCAGCATCATAAGGACAAGGACTGTACCTGGGTCTCTTTTTATTCAGTGAGTGCCTGGTACATAGTACATAGTATATAGTAGGTGCTCAGTGAACACTGAATGAATGGCCATTATGTAAGTTGTTGGGGAGCAGGGAACAAGATGCCAGGCATTACCTCTCAGAACTAGAAGAGCAGAGTCAGTCTGTCCTGCTGGAATCACCATTATGCAACATCTGTCTGGGCCCTTGCAGCTGTAGCCTTTGGATTTATTTTGCTTTGACAAGCACAGAGTGATTGCCATGTGCCCACAAGTGGCAACTGATGTAACATGTAAACAATCCTTTGAGGTAGGTAGTTCTGTTAACCCTATTTTTTAGATGAGGGAACAAGGACACGGAGGTGAAATAACTGACTGAATTACACAGTAACAATAAGTGATAGAACCTGGTTATGGACCAGGCACTCTAGCTCACGTAGAGGAGCACACAGGCTGGAGGGTCCAGACCCAGCAATATCCATGGCTTGAAACTCTGCAATGCTGGTCTTTGTGCTCCTCTGGAAGCCATTCACCACCCCTAAGCATCCTGATGAGGCTGAAATACTAGTGGTGGCTACCAGATGTAGCAGTAATTCCCACTGCCTGTGCGTGTCTCTGAAATGCAAATGAGGCACGCCTTGGTAAAGCCTTGCCCTGGGGCCTCTGGACCCAGCCACCTGCTGCACAGGGTCAGCTTCTTGGGTAACATGTAACCTGTGCAGTCACACAAGTCTCTGTGCTTCAGTGGGCCCCATGCTTGGTTAAATGCTCTGCTGTTAACTATCTTGAAATTCCCAATAATTATTGAACAAGGGCTCTGGAATTTTTATTTTTCATTAAGCCCCACAAATTAGGCAGCGGGTCCTGCTTGTGCTTGTGTTTTGTCCATGAGATTCAGCCTGACTTCCTTTCTCTTGCCCTTGGTCTCTGGCCCACAGGAATCAGCCTCTTACAATCTCAGTAAATTCTTGTCATTCTTAGGTGTTAGGAGAGTGTGCAAGTCAACCCCAGTTCTTAAGAGTCTCTCTTATTCCAATCTGTTTCCTCTCAAGCTGATTAGGAATTTCTTTTCATAAGATCTGAGGACTCTGCCACTCACTCCATTCCTCCCACTCTCCTCTCCCCATCTTGATGTCACTCCTCCTGCCTCTGATCTCTCAGCTCCTTGCCAAACCCAGGCTGAGATAAAGGCTGTGAGGGCTGAGGCAGGTTGTCGGCAAAGAGAAGCCCCCATTAAAAGAGAACATCCCCAGTCTAGATTAAAAGAGACTTAAGAGACATGTCAATTAAATTAATGTGAGAACCTTGTTCAGATCTCAATTCAAAGAAACAAACTGTCAAAAGAGATTTGTTTAGACAACCAGGACATTTAAAATATAGATCTGGTATTAAGGAATTATATTTGATATTAAGGAATTATCTTTTATTTGTTGGATATGAAAAAGGTATTGTGGTTAGGTTAAAAAGTGTCCTTATTTATTTTAGAAATGAAGTATTTAGGAATGTTATGGCATCTAGAATTTTCTCCAAAAAGCTTTAGCCAAAACAAAAAAAGAGAGAGAGAGAGAGAAAGAAAGAGGGTTGAGAAGGGAGAGAGATGACAAAATATGTCAAAGTATTGATGCGTGTTGAAGTTGGTGATGGGCTTCCTTGTGCTCTTTGTGTGTGTGTGTACGTATTTGGAAGTTTTCATAATAAATAATTAAAAGTGAAAGAAGAAAGAGTGAGAGAGAGTGTCCAGACCAGGATGTTTCCAGAAGGGTAGAAGCAGATGTTTTCTGTGGTTCTATCTCAATGGCTCAGAAGAATTTGGTCTCTGAATGAGTGGTTTGCTATGTGTGACGCTTGGCTTTGCAGTGTCCTCTGATATATAACCTTCCGAAGCTGAGTCAGTGATGGCAGGAATGGCTCCCCAAGACCATCTCCACTTACTTTCCTGAATACTGTCTCTTGTGATCAATGGCTTACAAGGGTATGAGTACAATAGGAGCTACAAAGGCTCAAACTCCTGACTTTAACGTATTAGCCTCCCTCCCCCCAGCTTCATTGCATCCAACTCTCTTTCCTCCTTTGGACCTAGCTCACATGCTGCCTCTTATGTGGAGCCTTCGGTGAGCACTCAGCCTACCTGGTCCCTTCTGCCTGACATCCCATGGCATTTACAGTCCAGCATCTGGTATTTTACTCTCCATTTGGTCCTGAGATGTTCTCGAATCATTTCGTGCCACCCTGTTCTCAGTGGGTTGCAGTTTCCCGTTCCTTCTACTCTGACAGGTTTCTGAACAGGCCCATTTCATGCCGAGCACATTGTAGGCCGTTCATTCACAGGTTCATTCATTTATGCTCCACTCTGAGCACCTGCTCTACATTGGGCATTGTGCTAAATGCTAGGAATTCAGTAGTGAACAAAATAGACTCAGTCTTTTCCCTGGAGCTCCTCTGGTTGAGAGAAACTGTTATTAACTAAATAACAGCACAATAAAGTAATTCATGCCAGGGGTGGTGAGCGCTATAAACACAGCACCATGGTGCTCTGAGTGTGCAGGACAGGAGAACCAGCCTGGTCTGGAGAATCAGGAAAGGCTCCCTTAAGGAAATGACTTTAGGAAGGAACTTAAAGGAAATGTAATAATTAGGCTGGCAAAGAGATGGGAGGAGCATTCCAGGCAGAGCAAACAGCAAGGGAAAGGCCCTTGTGAGAAGGAGTTGGTATACCTAAGAAGTTCAGTCGTACTGACATGCAGAGACCAAGGTTGAAAACAAGCATACTTCTTGAATTGAGATGAATTTGGAAATTTCCTTCTTTCTTTTTTATTTATTTATTTATTTTTTGAGACAGAGTCTCAAGCTGTCACTCTGGGTAGAGTGCCATCACATCACAGCTCACAGCAACCTCAAACTGTTGGGCTTAAGCGATTCTCTTGCCTCAGCCTCCCAAGTAGCTGGGACTACAGGTGCCCACCACAACGCCCAGCTATATTTTTGTTGTTGTTGCAGTTGTCATTGTTGTTTTAGCTGGCCCAGGCTGGGTTCAAAGCTACTAGCTTTGGTGTATGTGGCCAGCGTCCTAATCACTGAGCTATAGGCACCACCCAAATTTGAAAATTACTAAACACAGTAGTGGAAGCTGGATTGTCATTATCTGAGTTAGACTGTTGGCAGTAACAGCCTCCACTTTGTTCTTGTCTCTCTGCAAGCATGCTCGTTGGCAATGCGATTTTGTCCCTTTTCCCAACAAGCAGTAGTGTGTTTCTCTACCCATTGACTCTGGGCTTGACCTTGATCCTCTGGACTAGTAGGATCCCCTCTGCCCCTTTGTGAGACTGAGCAGCCCTGCATGGAAACAGGAGCTAGTCATACCCATTGCCCCAGGGTTCTACATGAGGTCCTACACGTATGAGTGAGGACTTCCTAGACCATCCACCCCCAACCAAACCAGTCCAGACCAGAAGAACCACAACCAACCCACAGAATCATGAACTATACTGAATGCCGTGTCTCCCCAAAATGCATGAGGTGAAACCCTACCCCCTAATGTGGTAGTATTAGGAAATAGGGTCTTTTGGAGGTAATTAGGATAAATGAGGCCATGAGCATGAAGGCCTTATGAATGGGATTGGTGTATTTATAAAATGGGCCCAAGAGGGCTCATTTTTCCCTTCTACCATGCGAGAACACAGCCAGAAGTTACCATCTATAAATCAGAAAGCCCTCACCAGACACTCAATCTGCTGGTCCCTTGATCTAGACCTTCTCAGCTTCTAAAACTGTGAGAAATAAGTTGTTTAAGCCACCCAGTTTATGATATTTTGTTACAGCAGCCCAAACTGACTAAAACAGTTATCTAAGATAGTTATTTTAAGTCCTCAAGTTTTGGAATGGTTATGAAAAGCTAACTTACATCAACACACTCTTACCAATTGCCTCCTTTGTACAAATCATTTGTTAGGCACAAGTGATACAATGATAAGTAAAAATTCAAAGGTTTTAATCTAGTCAAGGAGACATTTGTGAAAAAAGTAAAGAACACTATAATTCAAAATGAGATATACTAAGTAAATTCTACTAATAGTGGGATGGGAATTGGGAGGAAGAAGAGATCCCCAAGCCAGAGACATTTCTTTAGGAGCTGAAACTTCGACTTGGTCTTGAAGGGTGCTGATTTAATCTTAGGTGACTGGAGAGCACCAAAGGTAGAATCTCTAAGAGGAGAGACGAATGCCAATATGTTCAGGAAACCACAATCTGATCTGGCCAAAGCACAGAGCTTGTAAATGAGAGTAATGAGTGATAAAGTTGGAATGAGGAGAGGCCAGGCTGTTGAGAGCTGGGGATCTGGGGTTAGACTTGCCAGATTCAGCATGTAAAAAATACGGGATGCTCAGCAATATTTGGTACATATTAATACCAAAAAATTATTTGTTGTTTATCTGGAATTAACATTTAATTGTAAGTCTTGATTTTGATCCAGCAACTCTAGTTAGAGTGGCAAAGTCAAATGCCTACAGAAGGCCAGAACATAAAATAAATGAGTTATTTAGGTGGACCATAGAGAGAGGTGGAGATCTTGGCAAAATGAGAGAACACTTGTTCCTCTTCACAGGGGTAGCCCAACTTCACCTTTCACCTTTATGTGAAAATTTAGTTCCAATGTTACTAACTCTTCTAATTTTCTAAGAGAATTCAGAATTTTTGGTTTTTCATGTGAAATCTCTTAATTATTTAATATAAATGAATGTTTCAATATTTTTAAAACTGTGCATAGAACAAAAATGTTTGCATTCAGACTGAGGATCAATGGTTTTCAACCTCTATTTTAGAGTCCTAAATGTCTGGATAAAATTTTAAAAATGTAGTAATATGTGGCAGTAAATCCAAACACTACCAAAGAATTAAGGTAAAAGCTTACCTCCCTTCGTCTCCCCTGAATCCTCTTCCCTTCCCAAGAGATAGCCCCTGTTAATAGTCTGGGAACATAGGCTAAGGATTTTGAACTTCATTATGTAATATGAGGCTGGAGTAAAACTAGAATCTGCAAAGTCTAGATATGTATCCTAGTGGACCTTGTATGTGTGTATGTGTGCATGTGTAGATATACATGTAAGGAAATACAAAGATTTTTATTGCTGTGAAAATTAGAAGTGTCTTGATGCTCATTTTAGAGAACTCCATAAATCAACTGTGTAGTCATATGAGGAAATACTACACAGCAGTTAAGCTGATGAACTAGACATTTATATATTGAATGGATATTCTCAAAAACATGATAGGTGTAGAAAATAAATAAAACAAAATTATTTTCACTATTTCTATATGCCTGTCTATCTGGTGAAAATATAAAAACATGGGCCAGAGGGAACTAAGTTGTTGCTGAAACTAACAACTTGCATTAGTTTCCTATTGCTGCTGTAACACAAACTTAGCAGTGTGCAAGAACAAAAATTTAATCTCTTTCATTCCTGAGAACAGAAGTATTGGTGGTGGCCAGGCACAGCGGTTCACACTTATAATCCTAGCACTCTGGGAGGCAGAGATGGGTGGATTGCTTGAGTTCAGGAGTTTGAGACTAGCCTGAGCAAGAGCATGAGACCCTGTCTCTACTAAAAATAGAAAAACTAGCCCTGCATTGTGGCGCGTGCCTATAGTCCCAGCTACTAGGGAGGCTGACGCAAGAAGATTGCTTGAACCCAGGAGTTTAAAGTTGCCGTGAGCTATGATGATGTCACAGCACTCTATTCAGGATGACAGAGTGAGACTCAATCTCAAAAAAAAAAAAAGGAAGTAGTGGTAAGCAGAGCTGTGTTCCTTCTGGACACTCCATGGGAGAATCTTTGCTTTTCCAGCTTCTACAGGGTGCCTACATTCCTTAGGTCCTGGGTGCATCATAGCAGCCCCTGCTTTGTCATTGCCAATATCATGCAACATTGTTACATATTCTCTGACTCTGACACCCCTTCCTTTTTCTCATAAAGACCCTTATGATTACCTTGTGCCTAGTTAATTCACAATAACCTCCCTATTTCAAAATACTTAATTTAATCCCTTTTGCCAAACCCTTTGCCATGGCAACATGATTCACAGGTTCTGGGGGTTAGGACATGGGCAGCATGATTTAAGTCATGATAGTGTGTATCTGGGGATAAAAGGAGGAAACTAAGAGATAAGCCAAGAGAACTGTATCTGCCAGGTTTTATTTCTTTGACAAATATGTCAAAATGTAATTTTATGATTATGGATGGTAGGTGTGAATTATATTATTCCCTGTACTGTACACTATTAATTTTTTTTTCAAAATGCAAAAAAAAAAAAAAAAGAAATGAGGTTAGGAAGGGAATATTTTCCTCCCTACTTTGTATCTTCCTTCTACATCAAGGTGTATTGTGCTAGTGTGTGGAACTAGAAGAGAGGAATCAGACTTTCTTTTTTGAGAAGGAAAGAGCAGGACCTTAGTGTTTCAGATCTGAAGGTGCCTTAGTGAACAGCTAGGCCAATGGCTGCCAAATTGCCTGGGAAGGCTGGCTGGGGCAAAAGCAGGGGACTTCAAAGACCCCTCTTGTTCTCATTCCACCCTTTGCATGCCCACCTTCCAGAGACCAAAGCACCTCTGTTTTACCTATTTTTATGGTGAAGTTCCACATAAGAGGTCATTATCTGAAATGATGGTCTGTTGTTTAAGTACACACACACACACACACACACACACTCTGAAAACCAGTTATCCATTCCAACCGTTATTGTATGTTGAGCAGTCTGAGTTGAGGCAGATGAATTGACTTGCCTCATGCTGGGATTATATAAAAGGTGCTACTATTACTTAGCAAGACTCTTTTATTGATGGGTCAGGGGCAGGCTGTGGTAAACCCAGAGAGGAAAGCCTTACAATTTTCCAGTAACTGGAATTGTTTTATCTGAAAATGTTTCCTGGAGTCATGGATTCCTAGGGCAGGGGTGTGGGTTGAGGAGGGGGGGGGTTTAAGGAGGAAGAGCCTTTGGTCATCTGCTTGCCTGTAGACGAAAAAAGAAACTGCTGAAAAGAGGACTATTTATTGCTTATCTTCTCCTTATTGGAAGGAGAGGATAAGAAATAAATCTTTACATTTAAAATGTAGTTTAAAAAATCCTGATTTCTCAGTAGTGGCCAGAGGGGAGTTTCTTTCTTCTTTGCTTGCTTTTGTTCTCTCTTGCTTTAGTGAAAGTACGTGTGTCTTTCTAATTCTGTCTTTTGAGTCTGCTTTTTGTCTGCCCATCTTTTGTTTGACTTTCATATTTATTATATTTCATCTGAGGTGAAAGGCTAGGGCTGCGAGTCATCCCTCCCCAGGCATGCAGTGTGTGTGGGCTCTCACCCAGAAGAGATTTCTTTGCCATTTGTGGAATGAAGGCTGTATCGATGTCTAGAAGATCTGCCAATACAGAAGAGAGAAACACCAGATCCCTGGGGGTCTCAAAGCAGGAGGTAGTCCCAAACCACCTGGTTGGCAATGGGCTGTGCTGTGCAACATGCAGCAAGCTGTGAAGAGCCAGTGTTTACTTCTGGAAGCTGTCCATCTGAAGCTTTTGAAAAGTTTTCATCAGTACCTGTCAAATGACTTGATTTCTGAGTGAAGAATTGCTTTAAGATGTTGCCCTCAAGCCAGTTCATGTACATTAGGTTGGGGTGTGATTGAGACTGAGAAAACTGATGACTAACCTTTCTTGGACATACACCTGCTAGGGACTAGTCTTTGTCCTTGGCACCTGCAGACTGTATGGAACTTGTGGCAGGCCTGCTCAACTTCTATTCTCCCTTCTTCCTTGCTAATGAAACCTCAATTTTGTTCATCCACTCTTCCCTTTTGAGGCTGGGAGAAAAGTAACCCTGTCCCTAATTCCAAAGGTAAGTATTGATTAGTCTAAGCCAACCATGGTATTTCCATGTCCCTTGCCAAGGACTGCTGGAGTCATATAACATGACTTTGGGCAATGAAACAGGAAGGAAAATTCTGGGAAAGGCAATTTCTAAGAAAGACACAGAAAGAGATGGCCTCTCTGGGTATTGCGTCTAGATGGGATTCCTGAAATTGCTGCAGTAATCTTGCTAACAATCTGAGGATGAATGTCAACACACAGAGGAGAGCAGAGCCAAGAGTTCTAATATTCTCTCCTGGATCCTGGGACTTCTGAATATGTGATGTAATGATTTCTTATTGCTTAAATCATATTAAGTTGGGGGCTGTTACTGCTGCCCATGTGGTATTGGTCTTTTTTTTAGAGAGTAAGAAATGCATTTAGATTTAGTACAGCTGGTATACAGCAGGGCCCAAATTCAATCCAATTTTTTTGTTTGTTTTTTTTGAGACAGAGTCTCACTTTGTCGCTCTTGGTAGAGTGCCATGGTGTCATAGCTCACAGGAAACTCAAACTCTTGGGCTCAAGAAATTAACTTGCCTTGGCCTCCCAAATAGCTGGGAGTACAGGTGCCTGCCACAATGCTCAGCTATTTTTTTAGAGATAAGGTGTTGCTCTGGCTGAGAGCGGTCTTGAACTCATGAGCTCAAGCAATCCACCCACCTTGGCCTCCCAGAGTGCTAGGATTACAGGCATAAGCCCCTGTGCCCAGCCTTCAATCCAGTTTTAACTTCTTGAGGGAAATTGGACCAGGCCTCTTCCCCTCAGGGAAAGGGGCTGAATTTTGTTCACCAGCATCTAGAACAGTGCCAGGTATATAGAATAATCAGATTATAAATACTTCAGATATCAGAATTATCAAATGAGAATATAAATTAAATAAAGTTAGTATCAGTGGAATAAGGAAGGAAAGAAGTCACATGGGCAGGAAAAAAGTGAGAGAATGAAGTATTCAGCTTATATTCTTTTAAATATATATAGTTAAAATATAATATATATTATATAACTATATAAATATATATACTAGGCTTGGCGCCTGTGGCTCAAGTGGCTAAGGCACCAGCCACATACACCTAAGGTGGTGGATTCGAATCCAGCCCAGGCCTGCCAAACAACAATGATGGCTGCAACCAAAAAACAGCCAGGCATTGTGGCGGGTGCCTGTGGCCCCAGCTACTTGGGAGGCAGAGGCAGGAGACTTGCTTGAGCCTAGGAGTTGGAGGTTGCTGTGAGCTGTGATGCCACAGCACTCTACCCAGGGGGACAGCTTGAGGCTCTGTCTCAAAAAA
>CAUYQV010197539.1:0-10382 GCA_963574575.1 Galagoides demidoff | reverse complement strand
GCTGTGGACTTGTGCAGGGTGGTGCTGAAGTGGGGCCCCCACCTAACCAGCATGGACTGTGGAGCTGTGGACTTGTGCAGGGTGGTGCTGAAGTGGGGCCCCCACCTAACCAGCATGGACTCTGTGGAGCTGTGGACTTGTGCAGGGTGGTGCTGAAGTGGGACCCCCACCTAACCAGCATGGGCTGTGTGAGCTGTGGACTTGTGCAGGGTGGTGCTGAAGTGGGACCCCCACCTAACCAGCGTGGACTGTGGAGCTGTGGACTTGTGCAGGGTGGTGCTGAAGTGGGGCCCCCACCTAACCAGCATGGACTGTGGAGCTGTGGACTTGTGCAGGGTGGTGCTGAAGTGGGGCCCCCACCTAACCAGCATGGGCTGTGTGGAGTTGGTGGGGTGGGACAGCCCTGATTTATTAGACAAGCAACAGGGTAGTTTTTTGTTCTTCTGTAAAAGCAGCTGCTGAAGTGAAAGAAGACGGAGGAGAGTCACAAACCTGCTCTGTAGCTTTCTCCTGCCGCTCTCTAGACCTGTCTGTGCCTGCATTTCCTGTCTGTAAAGCTCATTGGGTAAACACTCAGCATCAGCTGGTCTAAGGCACTGGCTTAGGTAGTTTATATTTTCTCTGGGACACTGACATTCCCTGCTTACAGCTAAGTCACCCTGGCGCTGAGCGCTGTGAAAGCAAAGTGTACTGTGGCAAGAGAACCTGTTCAAGGCAGAGCAGGCCTCGTTGGCAGGGATCAGTCACCAGGAAAGTGCAGTGGTGGCCTCTGTGGGGGTTGCGTGCATTGTTTGCACCTCTGTTAATTGGAAAAAGGTCAGTGGGCCTGTGTCATTTGCAAGAGTTCAGCCTGTTGGCCCTGTTTAGCTCCCAGGAGTTTATCCACTGACAGTACGGTTTATTTTGCACTATGTATCGTGGCACGGTGGTTCTCCTGGAGAGGGGTGGTTGTAGCTTTGCATCTGTGAGCTGCATTTCTCTGGTTCTAGCACGACTCTCTTCCTTTATGTACATGGAGGGTGGGGAGGAATAACGTGAGCTGTTGATTTTTTTTTCTTGAATGAACCAAAGAATGCTAATTCTGGCTTAAAAAGTTTGGCCTGATTTCCTAGAACTCCAAATTTAGTATATTGGAGTAGGAGGCGACCTTGGGGAGTTGGGAGCCAATGCCATCATTTTCCTTTACACCCAGAGGGGAGATGATTCTCTGGAGTCACACAGGCTCTAGAAGCTTGATCACCTGGGTCCTGGGCCATGAACTTTGGCTCTGGGTTTACTTGGTCATTCGTTCACTAAATGCTTGGTGAGCACCTAGGATTTGTCAGGTACCATGTTAGGCGCTGAAGATAGGAAAGTCTGCCAAAAAGAAAAAAAATCCCCATCCCTGTGGCGTCTGTGTACTTATCAGAGGAGTCGGAGGATAAAACACATCACATCATGACATTAACTGTGATGCATGCTATAAAGATACAAAGAGTTACAATTATTTAAATGCTTTCTGTCATATTTTAAAAATAGATATCTTTAATTTCAAGATGGTGGTGTTGCAGCAGACTGCCTGCGGCGTTAATATTATTGTATCTTCCATTCCCTGTGGAATTAGGTTTACATGACCCTGGAGAGACTGAATAATTCTGGATGCGAAACCATTTGATGCAAAAGCAGTAAATACAGTAGAACCTCCATAGCTGACCGCCTCCCTCCAGAGCCCACTCCTATGCTGACCTAATTTTCATAGGTGGGAGATGGATGTATCAGCACGCTGGGCCTAGTTCCTTATGTTGACCAGTTAACAAAGTCCCTTGTGTGGTCAACCTGTCGAGTTTCTACTGTCCCTCTGAGGCACACTGGCTGCCCCAGCAACCGATTTCTTCTGAAGCATTTAGAACATTGGAGAATTTCCCCAGTTACCTGTTCATCTTCCTGCTCTGGATCATTGGACTTGTTTTGAAGGGGAGGACTCAGTTGGATTGTGCCCTTGAATTTTCTTTCTTTTTTTTTTTTTTTTTTTTTGAGAGGAAGCCTCAAGCTGTCCCCCTGGGTAGAGTGCCATGGCATCACAGCTCATAGCAACCTCCAACTCCTGGGCTTAAGCGAGTCTCCTGCCTCCACCTCCCAAGTAGCTGGGACTACAGGCGCCCGCCACAAAGCCCGGCCATTTTTTGGTTGCAGCCATCATTGTTGTTTGGCGGGCCCGGGCTGGGGATTCGAACCCGCCACCTTAGGTGTACGTGGCTGGTGCCTTAGCCGATTGAGCCACAGGCACGGAGCCATGCCCTTGGATTTTCATTGCCTTGATATTCGTGGCATTGAAGAAGATCGGGTGTGCTGGTCTCTTAGCTGGAGTATAAGGATTGAAAGCCGAAGAATCTTATAGAAGACTTTCCTGTATAATCTTAAGCTTTAATTTGCAGGTTCTTGGGAGATGCTCAGGGCTTTTGATTGAAGTTGCCCTGTAGAAGTTTTATTTTGGCATCTGTATATGTGGTGACTTATAGCCTAGTAATCTTTGCCAGTTCACATTGAGTCAGGGGTTACCCTCATCATCAAATTCTTCATTGCTCAAGAGAACACTTTTCTAAATGTGAAAGAAATAATAAAAATATAGTTTCAATTTGGACACAAAATGTTTGGACCGGAAAGGCAGTAGGCCTGGAGAATGCATCCGAGGGATCGTGAGCCGGGAGGCAGTGCGCAGAGACCCGGACGGTAGTGGAACTCACAGGGACCAACCTCGCAATCTCCAAGTTGGAAAACAGGCACAGACTTCCATACTAGGCCTAAAAGAAAGTAAAAGAAACATTTGCCTTGGATAGTTATTAGGACTCCATGTCCCAAAAAAATAAAAGTGCTAATTTGGAGTATTTCTCTGTTAAGGCTAGAATTCGGGATAGTTGCTGAGTCATGATTCCGGGGGCGGCGGGAGAAAAGCCGTGGGGTTATTCTTGATTGCGGGGACTCGGAGATAATGTCTCTGGGAGCTGACAGTGCTATTTCTGCCATCGAAATACAGATGAACTTCAAGCAAGGAGGTAGAGACGATTCTTACAACTCTCATTAAATATACACAGTTTCCTACTTAAATGTAGTCTGAACCTTTACTTTGTCACACAAAGCATGCCTTTCATTTTATTCCCAAAGTCTGGGGTTGCCTGACTGCCTAACAGCAGGATCAAGGTGGGGACCCTTGAAACTTTCCATTCTCAGGCTCCAGCCCAGAAGTGAAGGTGGATCCCCCGGGGTGAGGCCCTGAGAGCTGTGAATTGTGGGGATCCATAGACCATAGACGTGGCTTCTGGAAAGGGAGGTGCAGCTGGGGACTGAGGTGTGCTGTCTGGATCACCAGGGCCCTCCTGCCCGGTGGTACCAGTGGATCCATCACAGCTACAGATGCCGTGTTTGTAGGGAAACCTGGTCATTTCTTGATGCTTCATCTTTCATAGTTTGAGAAGAGGTTTTGTCTTCAGCCTCCATCCTTAGAACAAGAGATGATTTTCATGGGCGGTGTAGGTGCTATGTGCCCTTTTTCAGGTATGAAAAGAACCCCAACAACTTTCCAAATTAAAATAATGTACAAGGTGTGTCTTAGTTCATGCTGGTGTAGATTTTGGATTCTGTAGAATTCTCGAGTAATAATGAGTGTCTCTTCCTAATTAGCAGAGAACCTCAGGGCTAATTTAGTACACGCAAACATGAATGAAATCTTCTCGTACACTTACTACAAAATAGAAGGGGACAAAGAATAACTTATGATGACATCAGTCCCACACTAAGGCGAATGTGCTGAGTGCTTTAGGTACAGTAAGGACAGAAATGCCGGGAGAGCATCAGCGCTGGAGAAAGGGATTCCAGCTGGGGACAGCAAGAGATGCCCAGTGAGGGAAGGTTATTTGATTCAGGTCCTAATCATTAGGTCAGATGCAGCTGGGAAAGAGAGTAAAGGAGAAACGTGAAAAAGGGGACCTACGGGAATGTGTAGTCATTTCAAAGTGTGAGATCCAAGATTAGAAATAGTAGCATCTTGGACTGAGATACTTTGGGAGGTGCTTTGTTGGCCGTGCCATGGAGTCCTCAACTCACCTGCAGTGTGGAGTTTGGACTTTATTTCCCATTCAAGAATTCTGAGTTGGACGATGACATGATCAGGGGTGACCTCCAGGAATTGTGTTCTGGCATTAATATGTGTGATGAGTGAGAGCTTCAGAAGCTGGGACGCTAATGTTCTGCTTCAGAGGAGATGAGGAGAGATGGTCACATGGCTCTGTAAGAAGGAGAGAAACCAGCCGCGTTTGGTGCTCGGATGTGTGGAAGGAAGGACTAAAGATCATTACTCGAGTTACCAGGAAAATGGTGTTATGAGCAGGTTTATGTGTTCATATGTGACCAGGTTGTCTAGGATGGAACAGAATTGTGATTTGACACATGTTAAGTCTGAGATTCAGACAAAACCCCTAGTATACATTTCTGGGAACTACTTTAATTTAGGATGGTGACTTGGGGCTGTGGGGCTATACGCAGAGCAGAGGGAAAGTGTCTGAATTTCAGACGAACTAATCTGATTCAAAGTTGAGCTCTGAAAGTCATTAGTTCTGTGATTGGGCTTGGTATTTAACTCGCCTACTTGAGTTTCCATATCTGAAAAGTTCAGGGAATGTGGACAGATTTGAGGATGGTGCCTGTGACTTTCTCATAGGCTGCTGAGAACACTGCAGAGATTGCACAGCGCCAACACGGGTGTCAGGTGCAGCTCCCCCTCCCTCCCCACCCCACGCCTTCCTGCTCCTCATACCTCATTAGGGTATAGTAGGATCCCTGCTTGGAGTTAGTTTATACAGCAGAAAGGAGAAATATAGTAGCTTGCTGAGGAGGAAGAGTGATAATGGGAATAGCTGAGAGGGAGGCGGAAGAGAAAAAGAGGGGAGAAGGGACAGTAGAAGCTAGTGGGGAGTTGTTAGCTTTTGCGAGGAAGCAGGTTCCTTTTCTGAGCAGAAGGCCAGCGGAAAGGAATGAATAGAGACAGAGTTGATCGGAGGGTCCTGAACTCCTCTCACAGGAGCAGGGGGCCAGGCATCTGGTGAGAGCCAGGGGAAGTTTGGGGCCGGGTTCTTGAGAAAGAAGAAAATTCTTTTTAGATAGCCACCGTGGGAAATAAGATCAGGAGTAAACCGGAGTTGAATGAAAGGATTGCCAAAGAGCAAAAGCAAAGGGGTTAGATAGCTTGAACTTTTAGTGTCCTTGTGGGTGTGCGGATTACAGAGGAGAGGGCACTGGAGGTCCGGGGGTTGCGGAAAGAGCTCTGGGCCAGGAAGCGGATGCCGGAGCCTCCTTAGGGTGGTGGCAGGGGGCTTGGCGCGGGGAGCAGGACCCGGTGGTGTGGCCTGTGGAGCGTGAGGAGTGCTGGGAGGGCCGTTTCTGATGGCAGGAAGGATGGGGGAGCCGAGGTGGGGTGTCAGTGGCTGCTTGTCAGATTCCTGACCGTTCCCCTCCGGTCGGGACACTTGGCACCTGCTTAGGCTTTGAACACAAACAGCTCTGGGACTGTCTGCCTTTAAAGATGATAAGCTGGTTCTCTCCCTCCTTTAAGGCAGCATGGTGTAAGCTGGCGCTGCCTTTTTAATTTTTTAATTTTTTTCCTCTTGGCAATAATAGTTAGCTGGAAGAAAATAGACTTTGGAATCAAATAGTGAAAATTAAATTCCGACCTCTCCACTTGCTAGCTCTGGGTCATGGCGCAAGCTTCCAAGCTGATAGGGCCCCCTCTTCTCCTCTGTGAAATGAAGACAATACCGATTTGAGTACCTTCTATCTCCGCGTGGATATTGAATGAGACGGCGTGTGTAACCTTGCTGCCTCTTGGTGGAGGGTCTCCTAAAATGGGAGCGTTCTCATGTTTGGGAGAGTGGTTTCTGAGTTGGGGGTCAGTCTGCCTTTGGGAAACAGGTCAGACACGACTAAAAGGAACCAAGGCAGTATTGGAACGCAGAGCTCTTCATTTTCATCAGCAGGTACTTGGAAAGAGAACGTCATACGTGACTCACAGACTGTGCTGCGCAGGGCACTTACCACACGGACAAAATCTCAGTGACAGATGGTCTCGAGAGTGCAGATGAAGTTTCATTCGAGAGTAATATGATAGTGGAACGAAGGGTAAGGAGAAACCGGCTGCAGTTGTGTGAAATTGGAAGGTTGTCCTCTGTGTATCTGCACGTATACATTTGCCAAAGTTTGGCCTTATGTGAAATCCATATATACCATCTATATAAACCCGATATAGACGTTAGGATACATACCTGAACTTTCAGACTGCCTTGTGGTTTGGAAGTTTCAGAGCAGAAGATATTACTCAGAGGTCCGATGTTAGTTTGGGAAAAGTACATTAAGGAAAAACCATCAGAATGATAGCCTGGGATTATTGCTGTAAATCCATTGTGACATTCAGCCTGGAGTCATGAAAACTCTGCTCAGTCTCTAGAGGTGGCCCAAGCGGTCTGCAGCCCGAGTCCCGCTGTCTTCTACAGGACAAGTTTCTGGCGTACGTAGGTTTCTTTCCTTTTCTGAGTCCTGCTGTTATGAGAAGGAGGGTAAAGAATGCAGACCGAGTGTCTAGTTAGAGTGGAAGAGAGGGGAAGATTAAAGAGGTAGTCACAAGTTCTGACTCTCAGCCCACGTGTGCTCTGGCAGGTGATGCTGGGGTCCTCGGTGCCAGGCCAGATGAGAGCATGGTGCAGGTGAGCGCCTGGGGACCTGGGATTGTCAGAGCCTAGGGACTGAGCGGGAGGCTTTGGGAACATCAGCTGAGAATTTAAGTGGAGACTAGATTACAGGTCATAATCGCCGCCAAGAGTCTGGGTAGTACGGATAACGGATAAATAGGAACAAGGGAAAGCATAAAGAATCCCTTGATCACAAGCCAGCAGATTCCAGAGTAGGAGTTCCTGTCCTGTGTTCTGTTCAGAGTCCGGGTTGGCATCTGAGTGCTGGAGAAACCAGACACAGCACAGGTGATGGTAGGAGGCAGGGACGGTGGCAGAGACAACCAGGCTGCCCCTCACACTATAAAGAGAACTTGGTCAACTTGATACAAATTATATGACCCCTGTCATTTCGACTCTGTGCATTTCTTACTGTTCTTTAATGCTTAATTAGAAAACTATGCTATAATATCATGCAACTTTTTATTACTAAACTCATGTCTGATAAAGTCTTCCAGAATGCATTGATGCACTGGACGTATTGATAGAAGATAAAAGCATTTTAATGCAACTTTTCAGGGACTTGGGGTCAAAGTAAGTCTCTGTTTTTGACTGGTGGTTAAAAAAAATCTGACTGCAAAGAGGACATTGTGGAGGACTGGGCTTACCAGAAAGATAGCGGACGTCCATGTGTTTCCCATGAGACCTTAGTTCCAAGGGCCGGGCTGTGACGTATTAGAGGAAAGACGAGTGCCTCTGAGGGCCAGGTGCGTTGGGTGACCTGTCAGCATTCGTCAGTGGGCCTGTGACTTTTTTCTGTTGATTTAGGAAGCAATGTATTGGCTTTGCAACTAAGCATCCATGGAGTTCGAAGCCACAAATAGAGTGGAAAAAATCTTATTTGATGTTGTGGCTCCCAGAAAATGATAACTAGAATTTGTGGTTGCGTGTAATGCCAGTACTGCAGAGAGTGGACTGCTGATCACTGCGGGTATTTTTTTTTGAGACAGAGCCTCAAGCTGTCCCCCTGGGTAGAGTGCTGTGACATCGCAGCTCACAGCAACCTCCAACTCCATTTTTCATCAAGCTGTCCCCCTGGGTAGAGTGCTGTGGCATCATAGCTCATAGCAACCTCCAACTCTCAAGTAGCTGGGACCACAGGCGCCCACCACAATGCCCAGCTATTTTTTTGGTTGCAGCCGTCACTGTTGTTTGGCGGCCCAGACTGGATTTGAACCTGCCACCTTAGGTGCATGTGGCTGGCACCTTAGCCCCTTGAGCCACAGGTGCCGAGCTGATCAGTGCAGGTATTAATTGGTACCAAAGATACCCTATTTCTGGTGGGAGAGCGGGTGTCACTTTTAATCCCCCCACTCTTTCCCCCTGACATGCTATTTATTATTCAGACATACCCCAGGCTGATTGTGTCTCTTCCTTAGTTCATGGGTTATATGGTTCCTCAATCAAAACTTGCTGTTGGTTACTGCAGTTAGTTTGTTACCTTTGATCTTTCAAGTATTCAAAAGAATCACACCTCTTTCTGTGGGAGTTCCAGGCGTGAACTGCTGGTGACGCGATGCCCCTGAGATTATTACAAGCTTTTATAGTGTAATGCTGGGCGTCGCTTGCCTGAGTATGTTGACCCTGTTCTTACTTTTCTTGGTGTGGCTAGATCTAGAAGATGGGACCAAGTCACCTGCACTGGCTTAGATCCAAGTTCAGTGTTAATGTTTTAGTATCTGCCTCTTACTCATTTTTTCCCCCCTCTCCTCTCCTTCCCTCGCCTCCCCTTCCCTCTCGTCCTCTTCCCTTCTGTTTTTAATTATTTAAAGAGGTTTATTCTGAGCCAAGTGCTAGTGACTATGGCCTGAGCCATGCCAAAGAAGCCTTGAGCATGTGGTCTCTCCAATATCTTTATTATTGTTGTTGATTGTTTGAGGTTCACTGAGGGTACAAAGAATTAGGCTATACTGATTGTATTTGTTAGATAAAGTCCCTCTTGTAATTGTGTCCTGCCTCCAAGAGGTGTGCCATACACCGTGACCCCCATCCTCCTCCCCGCTCCCTGATCCCTCATTCCCCTGCCACACCCTTTCTATTAGCTCATCTCCTGCCTTCGTGTTAGAATCGAATACATTGGATTCTTGCTTCTCCATTCTTGTGATGCTTTACTAAGAAGGATGTGTTCCACCTCCATCCAGATTAATACAACAGATGTAAAGTCCCCATCTTTTTTAGTGGCTAAATAGTATTCAGTGGTCCACAGCTTGTTAATCCATTCCTGGGTTGTTGGGTACTTAGGCTGTTTCCACATTTTAGTTATTGTAAATTGAGCTGTGATAAACAGTCTAGTGCAAATGTCTTTATAATAAACTATTTTTTTTTTTTCTGGCTCAACACCCCTAGCACAGTGGTCACAGTGCCAGCCACATACACCGAGGGTGGCAGGTTCCACCAATAATGACAGCTGCAACAAGAACAAAAAAATAGCTGGGTGTTGTGGCAGGCACCTGCAGTCCAGCTACTTGGGAGGGTGAGGAAAGAGAATCGCTTAAGCCCAAGAGTTTGAGGTTGCTGTAAGCTGTGATGCCACAGCACTTTACCAGGGGCAACATAGTAAGACTCTGCCTCCAAAAAAAAAAAAAAAGAGAGAGAATTTTTTTCTTCCGGGTAGATGCCTAGTAAGGGATTGTAGGATCAAATGGGAGTCTAATTTCAGTTCTTTGCGGATTCTCCATACTTCCTTTCAAAAAGGTTGCATTATTTTGCAGTCCCACCAGCAGTGTGAAAGTGTTCCCTTCTCTCCACATCCACGCCAGCATCTACAGCTTTGAGATTTTGGGTGGGGCCCATTCTCACTGGGGTTAGGTGATGTCTCAGGGTAGTTTTGATTTGCATTTCTCTGCTGATTAGGGATGATGAGCCTTTTTCATACTTTTGTTGGTCATTCATCTGTCTGCTTTAGAGAAGTTTCTATTGATGTCTCTTTCCCAGTGACATATGGGATTTTTAGATCTTTTTTTGTTGATTAATTTGAGTTCTCTATAGATGTTAGCTATCAAGCTTTTGTCTGATTCATAACATGCAAATATCGTTTCCCGTTCTGAAGGTTGTCTGTTTGCTTTGGTTGGTGTTTTCCTAGCTGTACAGACGCTTTTCAGTTTAATTAAGTCTCATTTATTTATTTTTGTTATTGTTGCAATTGTCATGGAAGTCATCTTCATAAAATCTTTCCCCAGGCCAATATCTTCAAGTGTTTTCCCCCACACTTTCTTTGAGGATTCCTATTGTTTCATGCCTTAGATTTAATACTTTTATCCATCTTGAATCAATTTTTGTAAGTGGTGAGAGGTGAGGGTCCAGTTTTAGTCTTTTACATGTGAATATCCAGTTCTCCCAGCACCATTTATTGAATAGGGGGTCCTTCCCCATCTTATGTTCCTGTTTGGTTTTTCAAAACTCAGATGGCTGTAAGAGGTTAGTTTCAGGCTCGGCTCTTGTGGCTCAATCTGCTAAGGCGCCAGCCATGTACACCCAAGGTGACAGTTTGAATCCCCAGCCCGGGCCCGCCAAACAACAATGATGGCTGCAACCAAAAAATGGCCGGGCGTTGTGGCGGGCGCCTGTGGTCCCAGCTACTTGGGAGGCTGAGGCAGGAGACTCGCTTGAGCCCAGGAGTTGAAGGTTGCT
>CAUYQV010197538.1:0-20172 GCA_963574575.1 Galagoides demidoff | reverse complement strand
AAGAGTAGAATCAGAATGTTTTAAAACTATAACTGAGAAAATAACATGAAGGCTGTGTTGATCAGTTTGATGGAAGTATTTCGGATTGCATGCGAAAACCCCACACTGTACCCCAGAAGTGCATTAATGTACATAGTTACCACTCAATAAAATTTAAAAAAAAAAAAAAAAAAAAAAAGGTGTTAACTCAGTTTTCTATTTCCTCTAGGCCAATATATCTTCTGCAAAATGAGAATTAAAACAGATGTCATGTAAAACTTATTCTTTGACTGTATAGCTCAGACATCTGTATCTAATAAATTTCCCCTGAACTTCCACATTATCTATCGGTTGAAACATTGGAGGAATTAGGCTGCTTACAAGCAAATCTATAATTAGACAGTGACGATAACTGCTAAAGTTTATGTCAGTGAATACAGAATATTATATACCGCCCCTACTGACAGTCTATACTCGCTAAATAAGAAAAACTCATGGAAAAGGAGTTCTAAGTACAATCAAATAGAAAAAGACAGAAATTAACAAATCTAGTTTGAGATCCAAAATGCTGTAAGTTTTTCAGCAACAGGAAGACTGGGGCAAGGGTACAATGAAACTCAAGCCCCTGGCACTCCCAAGCAACCAGCGTATGACCCAGACCCAGCACACCCCACCCCAAAAATCAGGGTTTAAACTTGGTGTCCTGTACGATCTATAAGCTGACACTTTGGACATCACTCCTGCAGCTATGTGGTCTCTGTAACACTTTTACTTGTTAACGGCTGTTATATGAAGTCAAAAAAACAGTCAGTAGCATATTGACTGCCATTTAACTCAAATTGCGCACTGCATTTACAAAGCAGTTTTATGATACAATAAAACTATGTTACAATAAAACTATGCTATAGTAAATAAAGTTTGTCTTTGTCTTAATTTCCTTTGAATTAGTGTATTTCAATATTAATACCTAGTGAATACAGAGTTTATGGTATAGTATAGTAGGTATGGTATGGTTGGTATGGGGCACACATCCTCAAACTACAGCCCGCGGGCTACATGTGGCCCACCTAGGACATTTATCCGGCCCGCTGGGTGTTTTTGCCATGGCTGCCTGTCCTGCTTAGCAGCTGACTCGTCCTGGGGCCCACAGTCTGGCCCTCCAATGGTCTGAGGGACAGTGAACTGGCCCCTGTTTAAAAAGTTTGAGGACCCCTGGTATGGGGTATAGCATTAGGCCTATTTTTAATAGTAACTCTCAAGCAACTGGAACCTACATTAATCCAGAATCTACCAATCCCCATGGTTCCCCCAGATAAAGGACAAATTACTGCCTAGTTATTTTGTAAATGTCATGGCAATTTCAAGAGTGGATAACTTTTGTGCAGTTTTGGCAGGGGCCAGGTTTGAACCCACCACCCTTAGGCGTATGGGACCAGTGCCCTACTCTCTAAGCCACAGGCATTGCCCAAGAGTGGAGAACTTTCAAAACCACAATGTAATTAGCCAAAGTTCCTGCAAGGTGACCTAGATGGCTGACGAGCTGGTTGAAGCCGGTTCTTGTCTGTGGTTATCAGCCCCCCTAGTTAAGCCTTAACACCCACTGCCCCAGCCCCTGCTTCACACTCAGCTGTCTCCTGTTCCAACATTTGCCCCCTTAAGAGCTTTGGGCCCTTGGCCTCTTACAAGGGAGGCTGAAGGGCGGATTCCTGCTGGTAAGGGGTGATGACCCTGTTCGGGGCACCAAACTGTCTTCTATCTTGTCCCCTGTCTAGTCATGAGACCAGGTGTCAGGGAATGGGATTTGCTGGGTGTCAAAGGATGGGATTTAAGGGACCTCCTGGTGGTAGGAGGAACCTTCAGGGAGGTCAGGTGGCTGTCAGGGAAGGAAGCAGCAGCCCGATCAAGGGGATTGTGATGGTGCCTTTCTCTCTCTGAAGAGAGACAGTGCTAAGCCCTTGGGGTGCCATGGCGTGCTGTGGGGTTGTCTGGACACCTTGAGAGATAAAAGTTTACTAACATAAGGAAATGAAGGAAAAGTAAAATCTATTATTATAACGGGGACTATAAAGGGTCCTAGCGCAGACCACAGCATTTGCCAAAACGCAGGTCATTGTGAAGATAGTTTGCTCAGCAGCTCTGTCTGACTTTCTCTTGACGGCCTTGACCATATACTAGTATAGTTGTCATGGCTGGTTTCAGAACACTCGGTAATAATTGAAGGATTCCAAAATGATGGTTAATGGGGGAACAGTCTGTTGTCAGTAATCTCTGTTCCTTCCAAATGGCAGCATGTGCGTGAAGGGTGAGGAAGGCCTACTTGGAGTCTGTGTAGATACTGATTCTCTTTTCCCTTCCCAGCTCTGAAGCTCTTATGAGAGCAATTAATCTGGCCTTTTGGACCAAAGTGTTGAGGGCCAGAGGTCTCATTTTTATACCACCATTAAGGCTGACGATAACATATGCTGACTTTCAGATCTCATCCAGCATGAAGCTACTGCCCTCTGTGTATTATTTCTCATCTGGGCTATCCAGCAGATGCCTCCTGAGTTTGGTCTGTTAGATACACTTGTTTTATAGTTTCTGTACAGAAATGTGTCAAGCTGGTGAGAGGTCCCGTGGGCATGCTGCTGGCCAGATTTAAAGTCTGGCACACTTTCACACTGATTTCCGGAGAGGCCAACAAGAGGACCTGGTATAATGTAACATGTTCTTTTAGCCAATGGCGATGTTTTGTTTCTAAGACCCCTCGCACTGGACGGGGTGTTCTGACCTCTAGGGTCATCCTCAAGGCCAACTCTGTAGCCTCTTCAACCAACAGGGCTGTGGTCACCATAGCTCTTCAGCGCCCAGGTCAGCCTGTGGCCACTGATTCCAAATGCTCAGAGAAGCAGGCATGGGTCACGGGCCCTGCTCCAGAGGCTGGGTGAGTGCACTCAGAGAGATCTGTCTTTCTGCAGCAAAGAGAATGAAAGGCTCATTTAGCTCAGAGGTCCCTAACACAGGGGCAGCTGTTACAGACCTTTGTTTAGGAGATCCTGTTGTTGCTCTGGTCACGAATTCAAGGGCTCAGTGACAGGTCCTTTTAAAGTCACATATAAGGATTTTTGGTGAACCTGAGAATCAAAATTCTGCAAAATCGAGCCATTCCTCAAAACGTCCTCAGCCATTCTGGGTTTGTGAAGGGCCAAGTAGTGAAAAGGCCTCTTTTTTATTTTTATTTTGTATGTGTGTGTGTGGATGGAGAATGCTGGATCCCAAGTGCCTGGATCTGTTGTAAGGATATTTGGGCTTTTGCTTTAGAGACCCTATATCCTCTTTTGCCCAGAAAGTTAAGAATCTGGACGGTACTGCTATCAGATAAATTTTTGGTAGGATTATAGATAAGAATACCATTTTTATATTGAAGAAGAGTCCCTTATGGAAGGAACAACTCTCTTAACTTCTTAGCCAGGGCATTTCTAAAAAGGTGATAACTGTTTTTAAATCCTTGGGGAGAAGCATCCAGGTAAACTGTTGTAAGAATCCAGTATTCGGATTCCACCTAAAGGCAAAGCAGGTGCACCTTTTCATTCTCGCCATGATACACATGACCATGTGGTCCGAGTCTGACTCCCTGCTGTCCCCATTAGCAGTTCCTGGGGGGATGTGAACATGGACACCTGCCATTCCCACGGGGTTCTGTTCTGGAGAGGGCAGGCAGCATTCAAGGTGTCTGCAAGGGCCCAGATGCACAATTTCTCCCTTAGGTGCAACAGTGACAGAGAATGACATTAATCTCCCTATGTGAGATCAAAGGAAAGGATCAGGCTTTGAAATTGTTAGGAAACTTTCCTGGGTCCTCAAGAAACTGGCCAAGGCTAGTCTGCCACTGTCAAGTTCTGACACAGAAAAAGGAACATCTACTCTGGTGGCACCCCCTTGGCCAGTGGCCATCTCCAGTCAAGGGCACAGGAGTCCAGGGCCCAGCTTAGACCCAGGAAGTTGAGGATATACTAGTGGGTAGGGTGGGCAGAGGCTGGAATTTCCTGAAGGGGTCCTCACCCCTGTTTGGGAAGCTCTGAGTGGGCTCTGGAGTTTTCCAAACTGGAGGAGAAGGTGCAAGGTTTAAGTCTTAAGGCAGGAATATTTCCAGGGGGTAGTGGCTCATACCTGTAATCCTAGCACTATGGAGGCTGAGGCTAGTGGATTGCTTCAGCTCTGACCTTCAAGACCAGCCTAGGAAAGATCAAGACCCCCTCTCTACTAAAAATAGACAAAGAAAATAAAAAAAGAAAGAAAAATTATACAGGCATGGTAGTGACACCTGTAGTCCCAGAGGATAAGGCAAGAAGATCACTTGAACCCAGGAGTTTGGGGTCACTGTGAGCTATGGATGATGCCACAGCACACTAAACTGGGTAACAGAGAAAAATTCTTTCTCAAAAAACAAACAAACAAGGAATATAGTCCCTTTCTCAAAAAAACGAACAAACAAACTAGGAATATAGTCCCTTTCTCAAAAAACGAACAAACTAGGAATATAGTCCCTTAGTTTTACAGGGAAATGTGCCAGGATGCAAGCTTTCATAGCTCTGGGTTTGCCCTTAAGGCCAAGAATTCAGACAGTTTCTACTGTCCTTTGTAAAAGATGTCTAACTGAGGACAGTATTATAGTTTTGACTCCAGTTGACTGGCCAGAACTCCCTGTCCCCCAGCTTATGTTGGGGCCAGGCAGTGCTACATAGGAATATGAGTTTCTTTCTTTGTATGCTATGCAATTTAAGGGTGGCCAAATTTTGTAGAATGCAGGCCCGAGGGAAGACCCTTGGGGTGGTGGGAACATTCCCCATTTCTCAGGCTCTCTGGACAAGACCTAGAAAAAGGAAGAAGAAGGAAAGGGTTGCAATGGAGTCCTCCAGAGGCTCCTAAGGGTGACAGTTAAGCTGTAGGTGGCTCACAGGTGAGGCGGAAGTCCCATCTTCTCCCCTGTGTATTACCTATTGCAATGGCATCCTTGGTCACTTGTGTGACCCCCAGCCACCTTTGTACCCTCCTCCTTTCATGATAAAGAAGACCTCCTTACCCTGGCAGTAATGGCCCCAGGGGTAGCTCCATCCCTGCCCCGACATCCATGAACCCAGGGGCTGGGGTAAGGAGTCATCCAGGGCTTTGAGGTATGGGCCATGTTCAGTTATCAGTAGTCCTATGCTGGAATGTACTGCTCTAGAACTGGTATCTCTCAGGTTCTAACACCTCTATAATCCCACCATCCTCTCTCCTAGATCTGATGGAGCACCTTTAGCTTCAATAAGGTAGTGAAAGGGAACAGAGATTTTGTGTCTGAAAGGCTTTTTTTTTTTATTCTTTATGTAACATTCGAGATTATAGAGCTTTTTCTCTATCCCACTGAAGATGACTTGCATACCGGTCCCTTTATGACAGACCACCTCTGGTTTGTAGCATTTGATCACTAGTCTGATCCAAGTTCCCTTTCCTTTGGGTCACCCTGCCTATGCTCCTAATCCTTCCAAAGGAATCTGGCACAAACAGAGCAGTGGGGCATCCTAACAGCAAGCCACATAAGGGCATCCCCGCCTTTCGAGGTTGCTTATTAAGTCACAAGTGTCTTGCCTCCAGGTATTAGAAAGTGATCCAGAGAAATAAGACTGAAATCTAGCAGCAGACACTAAGCAAGAATGCCATGGCTTAGGGAGTGAGTATTTGGGCTCCTGATCTCCTGCCACGCCTTGGGTTGGTGTCACCCAGCATCCTGTGACACTTTGAATCTGCATCGCCTAGGAGTGACCCTCTGCCGTCCAGTCAGCAGGAGCCCCAGTCAGCCAGATGGAGCAAAGTCATGCACCTGTAACCCACTGAGAAATGCAAAGGAGAGAGACACAAATCCGTGCTTACATCAAAGCACAGTACGGCAGGCAAGTCTAAGCTTACACACCTGCCAGGTCCTGCTCGATCTCCATGGAGATGTTACAGGAGGACTTTCAGGTTCTTGGTGATTACTGGAAAAGAAGAATTTCAGGATCCACCACAGGTAAGCCAAAAGCAAGCAGCTTTTATTGAAAGCAAAAGTCAGAGTATGCTCTCTCAAGAAAGAGCAGACAGGCTCAAAAAAGAGGAGCTGTCCCCAAAGGAAGGCTTTTAAAAGTCTCACTAAATGAGGAGAGAAATATTCAAGGCCATGGGGTTGGTTTTTACTAAAAGTACGAGGAATGAATCCGAGAATTGGGTGACACTTTATAGGGTTGTTTCAGAACGGTCATGGAGATTTCAAGAGTGGAGAAGATTTAAAACCACAAAGTAATTAGCTGAAGTTTGTGCAAGGTGACCTAGCTAGCGACAAGCTAGTGGAAGCCGGTCCTTGTCCCTGGCCATCAGCCCCCCATCATTAGGCTTAAATATCTGCACCCACTCTGCAAGCCCCTCCACCCATCTCCTCCCCTCCTACCCTCGTCAGCTTTCCCTGAAGTTTATTTATCTTAACACCTGCACCCACGCTGTAAGCCCCTGCATCCAGTCTCAACCCTGTTTCCTAGTCTCCTACTCTGACACTACAACAAGTTATGGATTGAGGAGTGGGGAGTATTTATTGTAAAAGATCACAGAATGATTTAAGATTCAAAGGATGCAGTTATAGAAATGCCAGAGGAGGGTCACACCTGTGGCTCAAAGGAATAGGGCGCTAGCCCCATATGCCGGAGGTGGGGGGTTCCAACCCAGCCCCAGCCAAGAACTGCAAAAAAAAAAAGAAAAGAAAAGAAACATCAGAGGAAAATGATTAAAGAAAAAGCCTTCATTTTAACATCAAGTTAAATCCATGAAAGGGAATCTAATAAATGGCAGTTTCTAAAATACATTTAGCTGAAGAATTTTCCTTATTTAAAGCAATGTCGCCCCCAAAAATAAATAAATAAAATAAAGAGGAAATGAGTCACTCAGGCCACAGAGGCTGCTCTGACTTTTCACAGCAAAACCCACCCACTCTTTCCTTGGAAGGAATGTCAGTGATCATCAAGTTCAGTCTCCCCAGGGCTGTGACCACCCCATTACATCTTCACCCAATCTGTTCTAACATTTCCAGTGATTGTGAATCGCTCCTTTTAAGACCACCCCATCCTAGACTGGACATTCTACTGTGTTTCCCTGAAAATAAGACACTGTCTTATATTTATTTTTTCTCAAGAAGACACACTAAGGCCTATTTTCAGGGGATGTCTTCCTCTCTATGCCGAAATGTATGTATCTGCATAGCCACACCCATCACTAGGTCTTATTATTGGGGTAGGGCTTATATTTAACAAATGCATAGAAATCCTGCTAGGGCTTATTTTGGGGATAGGTCTTATTTTCAGGGAAACACAGTATAAAGGACACACTCCCTTATGTTGGCTCAGACAAAATGCTAGCTCCATCCTGAACATACTTCAGGCTTCAAATTTGTTTTCATACTCACCAGGGAACTACTGGAAAATTTAGATGCTATTATTAAAAATCCTCCTAAAACTGAGGGGGATGCGTATTTAAAAATACATTTTGGAGGTGTATTTTAATAAGATCTAGCGACTGGCCAGATGTAGGGAGGAAGAGGAGGCAGTTAACCTACAACCCCCCCCAGAGTTCCAGCTGAAGAAACTGAAAGAAGGGCTGACTCAGACGGTATTACCATCCACCAGGAAGCCATCAATGCATAAAAGAGCAGGCTGGGTTTGAAAGAAAGATGAATTTCAGTTTGAAACTACTCCTATATTCATAGAAAAATATTTTTAGGAGACAATACACAATTTTCATCAGGAATTCACAGGAGAGATCTAAGCTGCACATTTGCATTTTGAGTTATCAACATACATAGAAAGGACTCCTCAGGGTAGATGTTCAGATGGACGATATGAAGCCCGAGGGAAAAGCAGCATTTAATCAGGAAGGGTCAGGTGGAGGGAGATTGTAGGAAGAAGCCCAATTAGAATTACACAATGGACATTCATGGACGAACATTTTTCTGATTGGATAAAATGTTATATAGTTGTTTAAATGATGTTTTTTTAAATAGTGTTTTGTTAATGTTGAATATAAAATATAACCTACTAAATTATTAGTAATGTGTCTGGATTTTAGATTATGGCTCCCCAAAGAAAGCATGGAACATGTACAAAGACTGATCATATACAATGCCAAAAAAAGCTACAAATTTAAAAATAATCGACTCAACCTACACTATGTTAGATGACTATGTTTCTATTATTTTGCTGTAAAAAATGAAAAGACTCTTTAGGATCTCATAGAACTATGAACTATAGACATCATTCAAAAAAACTTCAGCTTCAGAAAACATTCATAGGGAACTCATGCATTGCTTACCAATGAAATATGTCTTTACCTGAATGATAATAAACTCGAAAGAAAAGTTTAGTTTCTATTCCCATTAGTGATAACATGTATGAAGCACCCAGAAACAAATGAAAAAAAAAAACCTTCTGCAGGAGAAAGTTTAAATTCTATTAAAAGAACACAAAAGGTAATCTAAGAGCTCTTTCACATTATTAGAAAAGATCTTATAAAAGTGACAATAGTCCTCAATTTGTCTGTAAATTTGATAAAATCCCAATCAAATACCATCCAAATTTTTAAGAAATTCAACCACCTATTCTAAATTTATATGGAAGACGGCAAGGTCCACACTCATGGATTGAGTTAACTTTTAAAGATACTTCTCTTTGAGATAACCAGACATATTGCAAAGTTACATTTGTAAGAACCATATGGTACTTGCTAAAGATGGAAAAACACAAATAAAAAGGAAGAATAGAAACCTCAGAAACAGACTTAGCTATACATGGGAATGATATAAAGATGAGAACCAGGAATCAGTGAGCAAAAGACTTTAGCAGATGATGTTGGAAAAACTGCTTGCCATATAGAGGAAAAATAAAACTAGATCCTGGGCGGCACCTGTGGCTCAAAAGGGTAGGGCGCCAGCCCCATATGCCGGAGGTACGGAGGTCGCAGGTTCAAACCCAGCCCCAGCCAAAAAAAAAAACTAGATCCCTACATTACACCAGCCCTCAGAAGCGCTCTAGATCAAACACTTAAAGGTAAAAGACAAATAAAAAGTTAACAGAGGACAGATTTGTTTTTGGATTTTGTTTTTGTTTTTGAGACAGAGTCTTGCTCTGTCCCCAGGCTGGAGTGCCATGGCCTCAGCCTAGTTCACCTCCAACTTTAAACTCCTAAACTCAGGGGATTTCCCTACCTCAACCTCCCAAGTGGTTGTTAACTAGACATGGGCCACTACACCCCGCTAATTTTTTCTATTTTTCATAGAGATGATTGGGCTCTTGCTCTTACTCAGGCTGGTCTTGAACTCTGGAGCTAACGCGATCTTCCCACCTTGGCCTCCCCAGAGTGCTAAGATTACAGGCATGAGCCACTGTGTCTGGCCAAGAAGACAGAATTTTGATTAGGAGAAAAAGAATTTAAATGTGACAAAAACAGCACAAACCATATGTTAAAAATAGATTTGACTGCAACATAATTATTTCCGTTCCACCAAAGACATTACAAATGTGAAATAAATAAGTATCAGGAGATGATACTTATGATATCTAAAAGCAATTCTATACTTCAAGATCAAATGATTATATAGAACTGAATCCACTCCAAATGATTTAAATAGAAGAGATTTACTACAGATTTACTATTTACAGAATCTTGGAAAACCTGAACAAAAAAATGTTTTAGAATCTTTTCAGAAACCATTCACAAAGCCACAGATAGGAGCAGGCCACCAACGAAGGGGCCGCCTCTTCTATGATCTAAAGTCCTGGGCTCTAATCGCACACCCCCTGCTGCTAGGACCAGGGAGCTTCACAGTGGCCTGGACCTCTGAGAGTCTCAGAGCTGTTGGGCCTGCTGCAGCCACCAGCTGTCTGGATGAACCATGCCCTGCCATGCAGCCCTTATTAAGCTGATGCTCAGACACTAGGCCCCTGCTAACATCGCCCTGGGGGAATTAGACATTTCCTCAGCTGTGCTAGAGAAAGCCATCTCAGGCCTCTCTGAAGCTTTCCAAATCTGGCACGAATTCGTCAAGCCTACATCACATCTGAAACACAACCTCTCAGGAACTCTGAAAAATGTCACTTTTATATTTCTGGTCTGTAATGTGAGGAAAGAAGGCCAGCGGGGCCAGAGTGACATCTATCATATTTTAACATTGGCAATAGAATAATGCCCAGAATAGGCAAAGAACCCCTTTGAATAACCAAGGAAAATCAGAAAACCTGAGAGAAATGTAAAAGGCTATGAACAGGCGATTCACAGATGGGTAAATCCAAATAGCTAAAAATTTTCTCATAGGCATTATTCATCAGATAAATACAAAGTAAAACGTCAAACGAGACGCCCCTTTCCCTCATTGGATTCGTGGAAATTAGATAATACTAATTTGCTGTGCTAATGGAGCATAAATTTGGAAGTTATTCTGGAAACTAATGACCTAGATAAATGAAGTACATCTTTTTTTTAATTTTTATTAAATCATAGCTGTGTACATTCATGCAATCATGGGGTACACTGTGCTGGTTTTAAGGTAAACCTTTATTTGATGAGCTAGCAGTCCCACTCCTGAATAGGCATCCACAGAAATTCTCACACAGCACTCTGCACAGGAATATTCATTGGAGTTTTTTCTGTGGCGACCAAGAAGCACAGGCATCTAGATGTTCATTATGCTGAAAAATGTTTAAATACAATCTATAGAATACACCCAGAGCCACCACACTGCACAACTTCAGGGGAAACGTATGATTAAAGGTGAACAGTGCCCCCTGGTGTTACACGCCCCGGAAGAACTTTCACCCCTGGGAATATTATACAGCAGTAGGAGGCCATAAACTAATGGAAATTCACCCAGAAATTTTTGTACATTTTTTTCCCAAAGGCAACTGAGGTTTAGGGCGGGAAAAAAAGGCATGAAGTCCACAACTCAAAGTATTTGTACAAACTAAACATAAATAGAAATACCACCTACCTTACCCAAATGCCTACAATTTCAAAGATCCCAGACATAAAAGCAGGTCTGTCTGTTGATAGGGCAGGCAGAACACAAAATGAGATTTGCATTGACTAGGCATGGGAGAGTGTCACAAACCGAGGAGCATGCTTAAAGGAATTTATTTTTTCTTTTCAGGGCAAACGAGGGTCAATAGTACCTAAAACTACCAGAGAGAACTATCTAAAGCAGTGGTTCTCAACCTAATGCCGCGGCCTAACTTTAATACAGTTCCTGTGGGTCGCGACCCACAGGCTGAGAACCGCTGATCTAAAGAATGACTGACAGCTGGACAAAGTCAGGAAAATGGAGACAAAAAAACGAGGTGCTGAAACTGAAGAGCGTCACGTCTTAATACATATTAAAATATACGTAGTCTATTATGCATGTGTATGTAAACATAAGAATTTATATACACTAAAGAACATACTGTGTATATTAACATTTTATATCTAGGCATTAAAGAATTTAAACTTTAGCCTCAAAGGAACAAGGGAATAAGGAAATGTTTCTAAACTGGGATGCCCCCATTAAAATTCATATTTTAAATATAAAGTTTACTCTCTTGCCTTGTTCAGAATAGAGTGGAAAAGAGCCCGGCTGTGGGGCAAGAGAATGATGGGGAGACTATTGACAAGGATCTGAACTAGGAAAAGTGGAGGTAATGGGAACAGAAATTGAACGACACACAAGGTTAGACAATCAAGTTCATGCACTCATCCTAGAAATAGTGCTACATACGCCATTATTGAATAACATCAGTTGCCTCTGAGGTACTCCTTTTGGGAAGCTATGCACCGATGCTAGCACCTAGTCCACCTTTCAGAGCAATGTTGGAACTCTTTTCTGAAATGCCCATTAGAACTGTTATTGTGCCATTGTGTCATTGTGACAGTTAAATTCACAAACTCATCCTAGAAGAAGTGCAACTTACCTCACTGATGACTGTCACTAGGTCAACCAGATGACCAAGGGGAAGACTTTGAAGGTCACCATAGTGACATCTGCCAATAGGTGTGCAGTACTTTTTTAGGATGAGTTCCCAAACTTAATTGTCTGATCTCATATTAAAGAGAGATTTAGGAAAAGAACAGAGAAGAGGGAAAGATTAATTAGGTGTTTAGTATGAGAAGGATAGAAGAATCAAAGACTATGGCAAAGCTGGACAGCAATGTCTTGACTGGGAGACCCGGGAGGAGGGTGTAGAGGATGGGATGAATAATAACTGTAGTTTTAGACACATTGAATACCCCAGAGCAGGGGTGTCCAACCTGCAGCTCGCAGCCTGCATGTTGATTATTTAAAGATTGTTTCACTTACTGTGGTGTCAGATATCATGAAAAAAGTGTGCACTGGCCTTTCTATTGCTCATCAACTTTATTTTTATATTTGTGCATTTAATGTGTAGCCGAAGGCAACTCTTAGTCTTCCAATTTGTGGCCGAGAAGAAAAAAGATTGATGCCCCTGCCCTAGCCTGTGATATCTACCTGAGTTGCGTCTGATACCCAGACGAGAGATAGGACCTGGGGTACTGGCTTAGCAGTCCATTGGCATCCGCAGTTGGTGATGCAGCCAAGAAAAAGAAATGGAGAGCTCAAGTTTAGAGGTTTAGTCTACAGTTGAATCTAAAGCCACATGCTCTCCCTTCATTATCCCTGAGGAGATGATACGACAATGGTGTATGAATTTAGAGTCAAATGAGTCTCCTTAGAGGAACAGTCCAAGTCCAAGAGTAAAGGCTCCCAAGATCAACTGTTCCCTTACATCACAATGGTCAGCCCAGTCAAATATCTCTCCAGGTAAATCACTGCAGGTCTTATGCAATCATCTATGCCTATCCCCGAAATACTAAACTCAACAGAATCCACGGACTTCCAGATTTTTCTAAAAATAGAAAGGAAGCAGATTAAACCTTATATCCTAAAAGAAACTGGAAAGGTACCATCCAAACATTTTATACCCTCGAAGCCATCTAACCAAAATAGCACCGCAAGGACAGTAAGATATAATTGGCTTATAGAATAACATCTTGGTTAGTTACAAAAGGTAGCACTTCCCACCAAGAGCTCACATAACTTGCCCTCTCCAAAAAGGAAAATACTGGTCTACGGGGAAAAGAGAGGCCAATTATCTATAAGCATATAAGTTTTAAAATAAGTTATAAAAGATTACCCCTATTGTGAATCCATTGCTTTTATCACACTTTAAAAAGATAAGACTTGATATTAAAGAGATGTACAAATATCTCCATAGAGTATTCTAATGCATTTATTTGGGATCCTAAAATAGTTCTATTCCAGTCCATTTTCTTCCTAATGGCCTTAGCCAGGCTGTATTTCATTGAGGCCAAAAGAAATATTTTGTACATAAATCAAAAACTTAGGAGCTTTCAAAACCTTTTATCCTTGTAATATGTAAGAACTTTTCAATGTAAAGGCAGATTTTTAAAAGGAATACCATAGAGTCACAAAAATCATTTGAATATGCATATGTAATAGCAGGAAAACCTGAAAAGATAACAAAAACCAATATATTAAAGTATGTCGAAGTCAGAGAATTAATAGCACTGCTTTTATTGAGCAGTTTAATCTACAAGGAAAAATGCAAAGCCTATAATCCATCCAAGAACAGGCCATGATTTACACTGCAGACAATGAATCTGGAAGGACTTTGCTCAGAGTATTTTGTGCCAGTATTAGAAAGACTCAATATACTCTAAATTTGGGGGTCATACATTGCACAACACGGCTTCCCTTTTTATACAGTTTCAAAAAACCAGGATCGATCGTTTAATATAATCACCACATCGGTGTTGAAAAATGTAAGGTCTTATATTCACATCAGATAACAGCCGTTAAACTAGTCTAAATCTCTTTTGGTATGAATTGAAAATTGATCAAAACTATTCAAATCAAAACATTACTGCTCCTACCATCAACTACTAATTTAAAGGACACCCAAGGTGCCCCGACTCATCCTTACTCCATAGTATAAATGGATCCTCCAACACAGGGACTTTCTTCAGGTCTGAGAGTCAAGAAAAGCTCTAAATATGCAGACTATCCTTACAATGCAGAAAAGGTACCTGCTGGACCCCTCATTTCTACAGAATCACAGTGTTAAGAAAGGAATCTTCCCTCTTTCCTGAAGGAGGATCTTCCCAGGAAGATCGCATGCACTTTTCCAACCTGGGAAACCAGGGTATGACCAACAGTTAAGAAAATTATTGATCCCTGTGGTGGCAAAACTGACAAGGGCAGTAGGTTGCAGGACTTTTGAACTTTTTCTCTTGCCGTAGTGCTGTTTGTAGCTTGCTGATCAACATTCCCACCACCTAAAGCAACCATTTAAATGATATAGAATTACTTTCCATGCACATCCACTGTTACCACCAAGGAATACAACAAATAATCCTTCTGCAGGAAGTACAAAGAGAAACTCAACATAGTATTTAACCACAATTGTAAAACACAATACAGGCTTGCTTTTCTGGAAAAATTTATCCCATTCCTCCTGAAAACAAGAGGACTATTTTCAGCTTGTTGCATCTCCGCCCTAACAGGTAATAAAGCTTCTAGTGCAACGGTTCTCAACCTGTGGGTTGCGATCCCTTTGGGGGTGGAATGACCCTTTCACAGGGATCGCCTAAGACCATCCTGCATGTCAGATATTTACATTACGATTCGCAGCAGTAGCAAAATTACAGTTATGAAGTAACAACGAAAATGATTCTGCGGTTGGGGGTCACCACAACACGAGAAACTGTGTTAAAGGGTCATGGCATTAGAAAAGTTGAGAACTACTGTCCTAGTGGGTCCATGGTACGCTCCTGTTTGACTAGATCACAGAAGGATGGTAGCAATTTTCCTACCCAAATATCACTTGTAAGACATCTCTGATAAAGGAGGCAGACACATTTTTTCCTCTCTTTCACCTACAGTGGAGCAGGTGCCAAAAGATAAATAATTCCCTAGTACAGTTAACATCATCTTGAAGCATACAGTAGCTGTTATTATTTGTTCCTATAATTTTTGTTTTGTTTTGTTTTTTGAGACAGAGCCTCAAACTGTCACCTTGGGTAGAGTGCTATGGCGTCACAGCTCACAGCAACCTCCAACTCGTGGGCTCAAGCAAGTCTCCTGCCTCCGCCTCCCAAGTAGCTTGGACTACAGGCGCCCACCACAACGCCTGGCTATTTTTTGGTTGCAGCCGTCATTGTTGTTCGGCAGGCCTGGGCTGGATTCGAACCTGCCAGCTCAGGTATATGTGGCTGGCACCTTAGCCGTTTGAGCCACAGGTGCTGAGCCTGTTCCTATAATTTTGTTGTTATAACTATGTCGCTTTGCTACCATTAAAAAAAATTGTGTAGAAGTTATATTTTCTGTATTTATATTTTTAACATTAAAACAGTTTAGAAAGTTTTCAGTCACTAAAATTATAGCCAATAACCACAATAGTCACAAGCAGTACTAATTTGTTTCTTCTTAATTGTCCCTTGATGCTAAATTTCATTAACATCAGGTTAGTACTTATAATACATAAGTAGGAATGACAGAGGAATAGAATTTTCTCTATTTCCTTTGCCTCTTCTTTTATTACCAATAAACTTTAGAATTGGAAGCTCAGATGTGCTATAATATCATTACTGTTTAAAAATTAACCTATAGAAACAAGAATAGATGTTCTTCTCTCAACACAAGTTCTACTAAAGTATCATTCTACCTTCACCACTTATTCAATCACTCCTCAATGGAAAGAATTAATTTTTTATTTTTTTTTAGAGACAAAGTCTCATTTTGTCACCTTTGGTAGAGTGCTGTAGCATCATAGCTCACAGCAACCTCCAACTCTTGGGCGTAGGCGATTCTCTTGCCTCAGTCTCTCGAGTAGCTGGTACTATAGGCACCTGCCACAACACTCAGATATTTTTTGTTGTTGTTGTTGCAGTTTGGCTGGGGCCGGGCTTGAACCTGCCACCCTCAGTATATGGGACCAGTGCCCTACTCACTGAGCCACAGGTACCGCTCGAAGGAATTAATTTTGATTTCCCCCAAAGGTTACCAGTTTTGTAGCTTAAATTCAACTAGTTTTCTTTGCCAGTTGGAAGCCTGGATACCTAATCGCCTATATCACCGCCCCCCCAAAAATAGTGAACAAACATTCACAAAGACCTCAGTCTATTCCTTCCCTATCACACAGCAAAGCACATAATAGTGCTATTTACGTGTATTTGTAAATATATTAATAAAAGAGGAGACATCAAATGGAATGGACGGGTTCAGGAGAGCAGGCAAGGAGGAAGGAAAAGCAGAAAGAGGCAAGAAAAAAAGACTGTAAGAACCCTAAATCTAAGAAGCATGCTTAATAGGACACAGATCCTCAGTGCAAAGTCAGGTGATGACTCTCAGCAAGGTCTAGCCAGAAAAGATACAGAGGAAATGGGAATCTATCAGCCCTATTCAGATGCTAAATCAAAAGGGAAGGGCTATGTGTCCCCAAACTGCAGGACAAAGACTCAGAGTCAGGGCAAATGAAATGCATGTTCACAGAACAGTAAGCAGATTAGTTTGTCTGAAGTAGAGGCTTCATGAAGGAGATGGTGGGAGGGCAGAGCTGGCAAGTCAGGCGGTGTTGCCAGATGCTGTGCAGGACATACACAGGGCGAGGGTGTCAACTCCTGTCCCCGCTTCCCCTTTGGAAAGCAGTACCTTCCCCCTAATCTCACAGCGCACCCCCCCACCCCCATAGGCTTTCCTTAGACAAACCTCTAAGAAAACCAAACTATCCGATAAAGTGATAAAAACGCGACCAATCACAGAAAAAAATGAAATGGAAGGAAAACAAAACCTGATACATAAAATAGTTTGTAAAAAGAAAAATGCTAATGAAGAAAAATAATTATTTCCAAATAGCATCTCATCAATTCCTATCCTGCCAGGTCTCCGCATAGGATTTATGAGTTGTTTGATTTTGACAAATTTGGTTCTAGCCACGTGGAACGAGGAAGTTTATTAAGACAATAAATCAGGTCAGGAGAGCAATCGGCAGCAGCTGAGTGCCTCTCAGGAGCCAGGCAGAGTCGCAGGGGCTTTAAATACACGGTGTCCTTTAATCTTAACATTATCAACTTGAACTTACCTACCCCTCTACCTTCCTAGATCTGAGGAAAAAGTTACCTGAGAGTCACTTAGGTAAAAAGCAAAGCTAAGGCACAAATATGACTAGATTTACAGTAGTTAGAGTAACTGCCACTGCCACCATCCAATATATATTTTCTGTACCTTTTAAATAGGATCAGAAAGAAAACCTTAAAAGCACCTGTTCCATTTCAAATGCTCATGGCTTATATCCAGAGGCCTAAATGCACTTAAAACTAGGCCAGTCTTCAACTCAGAAAGCACTCATTAAAACCCATCACTGAAGCTACCGGGGTACTTGACTTCAATCCAAACCACAGTCTTAAAGAAACCATGAGAAAGGATGTTTCAGACCAATCTTAATGATTTAAGAGCAGTGCTTCCTGTCTCAGATTGCACTGCCCAACTCTACTCTAATATATGGAACCCAGTAAGGCAGTATTTAGTATCCTTTTCCATACCTATAACCCCCTTATCTTTTATAGTAAGACTTTATATATCTCAGAGATAACTGTGACCTTAATTCACTTATTAGACATTAACTGGACATCCATACTCTGTCAGGTCCTGATGGCCTTCAAAAATTCAGTATGACAATTTAACAAGCCATGTGAGAAAATGTATACACCTCAAGTGGACCCTTCTCTCTGCTGATACAAAAAATCAAGGTAACCTTTAGAAAGGCCAAAATGAGAGTCGTACTTCATTATCATAATTAGCTAGTTGACCAAAAACTCACTGATCTACTTTGTTTTATTTTATACACATTAACAATAGATTTGGTTTTCTGTGGACGTGTCCTAGATAGACCACTTCATACCAAAATGCCCTTAGATGTAGTACGTCACTTGTCTGGGACTTGCTTTACTCATTGGAAACAGGAGGATAAACAGCGACATTATGTAATGAACCAACACAGAGCCTAGCACTTAGAAGAAGTAGAGTAAATACAACTAAGATCATAATCATAGGGTTTGCAAGCCAATAAAGAATTGATCAGAAAAAAATTAAGTTATAAGAAACTGGGTTGGGGGAGAGACCAAAGAGAGCTCTAAGAATAAACAGCCGTCAGCAAGAAAGAGTGAAAAGTACACAGATACAAAAACAAAGGGCAAAAGAAGCCACCAGCCTACACACGTCAGTAGCTGTTGGGGAGGACATCCCTGCTTTCATAAGCTGTAACAATGATGTGCCTGAAGACGACACAAAGCCCTTTGAAACTGATTAAACTTTTATTTTGTGTTTAAAAAAAGACAAGCACCTAAGTAATTCTAGAGAGAATCCCATCAAGAGTGGCTTAGCATCACCGATTTAAAATGTTAGCTATCTACACTCTCACGAATTGCAAAGCTCTAGTACCAAGCTTCTGTCGTATTTAATGGGTAAAGGACCCTCTCAGATTTCAGAAGCAAGTTTTTTTTAACCAAACCCTGAAAAAGATGTATTTCAAACAAACGAATTGCAAAGTATTTAAATGCAAAGGCCTAAGCCATCATCAGTTTCTTCATAGGTAAAACACGATGACCTTTTGGTCTCCCTCTTAGCTAAATGGTTTTGTATCTACCAAAGAGACACAAACCTGCTATGGTGATCCCTTTCCACTTGAATTTTCTCCCTATATTTGGAAGGCAGTAAAAAGCCAAAAACATCTGTTCTTTCCTGCAGAGCTGACAACTCTCATTCTCCGGTTTAAAAATAAAAGGTCCTTATGGAAGCGTATAGATATAATGATCACCTGCTTCAAAGGCAGCTGGTGATTAATGGATCCAAATACATGCGAAATTAAGGCCAAGAAACAACTCCCAGAGGACAAGGCTAGTATTCCCCAACCCTCTGGTCATCTCCGAGACACCCATAAAAAATAGCAGAGGGTAGTAAAGAAAATGTCATGCCAGATGACAAGAGTCAACAGCTGAGAAACAGGGGCCCGCGTCAATCTGGATTCAGTCTACCATAAGAATAGTTTCCATGTGAGCTACAGAGAGAAAATCTGGTTCACTCTGGCCCCCAATCACCCTTCGTCCAGCCCCCAAGGACGGCCAGATGTTCAACCATGAAATGAGTACACCTTATTAAAAACAGAAACTAGAAAACCTCGTAAGGAAAGGCCCTAACTCCTGTAATATTTTTAGAAACATATTTTACTCTGGATATCATCTTAAAGCTCTGATCAGCCAAACAGGAATAACAAGCAAAGACCCTCAGACGTGAATCAGTAGACATAGCTTCCACGTCCGGCTTTGAATGAATGAGAGCTTGACCTTGAGAAAGTTCTTTCACCTCTTTTTCTACCTCTTTCCCCATCAGTTAATAAGGTTAGGTTAAACCTACTGATTCCTTTTTTTTTTGAACAATGCCAACTGAATGAGATAAACTTATGGAAACTGCTACACAAAAAAATGTAAGTGCTGGTCACTGGCCAGTTATAGGCAACCATCAAATACAAAGTAGGTGATGTCTGTATTAAAATGACTAATTGCACTTATTCTCTGAACAGTAAAAAAAAAAAAAAAACTGCCTGGAGATGTTAACAAAACTCAGGGGCTTCCTGTTCAGGACCCCTTTAAAAGTCCCACATTTTGTATTTGTAAATACTTAGTAAATTAAAATAAAGCACAACTTCTAAGAAGACACTTTTTCTTTTAAACAGAAAACAAACCTCCAACCATTTAGAGTCCTGTGATCTTCCTGGGTGCTATTCTGCCCTCCTCAGTCCAGTCTTCTTTCCTCACTCCCTACCAAAGACATGAGCCAACCACTGCATCCTTGATGACCCCAGCATGGACAGAGAGGGGGAATGATGACTCCAGCACACTAAATTGTGGTATATGTACACCATGGAATACTACACAGCCACAAAGAAAGATGGAGATTTTGCCTCCTTCATGTTTACATGGATGGAGCTGGAAAATGTCCTCCTTAGCAAAGTATCTCAAGAATGGAAGAAAAAGTATCCAATGTACTCAACACTATTATGAAACTAATTGTTAGCTATCTTAAGAAAGCTATAATCC
>CAUYQV010197537.1:0-32867 GCA_963574575.1 Galagoides demidoff | reverse complement strand
TCAAAATACTTCTCAAATTAAATCAGGTTACTTTAGAGTGTTTTGCCATTTTTAATACTCTAAACCAGTCCCAAGAAACCTCTTTCTTACTTGATGCATAATCTTACTTGATTCTGGCAGGGATTGTGAAACTTCTGTACTCAGAGAAGTTAAGGGTTAAGTTCTAGATCCCACAGCTAAGTGTCACCTTGGCACAGTGTTCCCTGCCCCCACTATGGAGCTACCTCCATGTGACTCCTCAGCAACCTGTCCTTGGAACTGGCTGGTTTCTTTCTGCATTAGCAAATGTGCAGCCACCATTACAGCTATGCATTACAGGTAATGGGGCTCTGACTGCCACACAGAGAACAGAAATCAAGACTAAACCAAACAGTGGGTTTCAGGCTCCCAGATTCTTTAGGATTGCAAAGGGCAAAGGAGAAGATCCTTTGCTCAGTGCAATCCTCCCTTCAAGGAGCCTCATTAGCATGGCCTTCCCTTTACATTGAAGTGGATTTCTTGTTAATTAGTGAGTCTCCATGGCTTTGAATTATAGTGCGGGAGGGATGAGACCCACAGGATGCCCACCCCAAAGCCACCATTTCCCTGCAGCTGACTCAGCTCTGAGCTATCTCCTTATACAGATGGTCCCCAACTTCTGATGGCTTGCCTTACAATTTTTTACCTTTATGAAGGCATGAAATACAGACGCATTCACTAGAAGGCAGTGTGATAGTCTCCCAATGTGCGGGGCAGGGGCAGACACCCCCAGTAGCCATGCCATCTCTTCACCGAGCAACCAATTCCCTACTGCGCACTGTTGTTGCTAGATGATTTTGCCCAATCATGGGCTACTGTTCTGAGCACCTCTAGGGTAGGCTAGGCTAGGCTATGATGCTCAGTAGTTATGTGTAGTAAATGCCTTTCCACATGGTATTTTTAACTTATGGTGGGCTGATCAGGACATAATCCCATTATAAGTTGGGCAGTATCTGTACCAACAATGAAATGATGACAAGAAAGGCACCTTGGACTCGCATCAGCTAACTTGGAAAGGGGCTGGGCCAAATTTTGCAAGGTCCCTTTTAAATCTAAGAACAAAGAAAAAGAACCAGAAGAAGTAACACCACTGAACTTTGAACGGGTGCATGTTCCAACCAAAATCTTTTCTCTCTTACTGCTCCTGTTAAGGTATGAAAAGAGAAGGGACACTTTTCTTTCCCAGCAATGGAGAAGAAAACTGGGATCCCAATGCTCCCAGAGCTGGGGGCTCATCCACAGGTTTGAAGGAGCCAGCAGGACAGGGCCCCTAACTCCAAGTTCTGGGGCACCAGTAGGGACTTAATACACATTTACACAATCCAATCAGATTAAATTAGAAATGTAGAAACAAGAGGATGCCTCGAAGAAGACCGTAGCCAGTGAAGGTGAGAACGGAAGCCCCCCTCGGTGGGAGTGGGGTCTAGGCCAGTCCCGTGAGGGTCTGCAGACCCAGAGAAGGGGAGACCTAGGGAAGGAGTCCCCCAAAAGTACAGGGAAACTTGTCTCAAGGAAGCTTGTCTCTTCCTCCTGGTCTCCAGGAACAGATAAAAAATTCTTCACTGAGAATCTAAAACATGAGCCTGAGACTCATGTATTTCAGATTTTTAAAATCACATTATCCTCATGCTCCACAAACCACCGGTCTAAGAAATTAACATAAAAATTAAGTTACGGCCAGTGATATCCCTGGGGGACCTGGCAAAGACAAAAACTAAATCTGGAGGGAAATAACCTCAACCTAGTCCATAAGAGATTCTCAATGTTATAGCTGCTGTGAAGATAAACTCACAATGAAAAATCACAACACACACGATAAAACTCATCTACCACGAGAGAGTCAGCCAACAGCACAGCAGAAGCATTGACCCAGGAGGTATAGTGAACAGAATAATCTGAGAGTGATTATAATTCAAAACTCCCCCCCCCAAAAGCTATTTTTTTTAAAAAAATGAATCAATTTGGAAAATATATACAAATGGAATATCTACAAATAACAAGCAAAGACACTGAAACGGAAAACTCAATGTACAGCTTAAGCAGTAGATTAAAAACAGATAAAGGGAGAATTTGTGGAGTTAGAGCTGAAGAAACTAAGGCAGAAGAAGTGAAAAGAAATAAAGAAAAAATATGACAGAGATGGAAAAAGTTATAAGTTATGTTAAGTGAATGAGAGAATTCAACAAACTATATGTAGGAACTCCAGAAACAGAAAATAAAGAGAATGGGGCAAAAGTAGTACTTGAAGAAATAACAGCTAAGGATGTTCCAAAATGATATTAATATGCATTTTCATAAATCATAGGCTTCCAAGCAGGATGAACAAAAATAAACTCACTATAGACACATCAAATAGTATTGTAGAATCAAAATACAAAGCCGCACTCTCAAAAGCAAACAGAGAGAAAAGGCAGATTGCTTACAAAGAGACAAGAATTAGATGGACAGCAAACTGCTCAATAGGGACCAGGAACAACTGAATAATGTTTTCAAAGTGTTGACAGAAAATATCCATCCCCTTACAGATGGGAGTGTCTCCCACTCAAAGACCCTCACCAGAGGACACTAGGGAAAGAGCTTTAAGAAGGAAATTGAACCCAGAAGGAGTTAATGGGTGCAAGAAGCAAAGGGAGACAAAGAAATGAAAAAGGAGCCCAAAACCTAGGCGAGTGTGGACCATATGAATAATTCAGGATTGTGTAAATCAGTATAATAATCCAGATTTGGAGGTATACAAAAATTGGGGTTAAAATGTTGGTTGTCAATAATGTGTAAGATGGGAGGGGGTGGTCAGGGCTCAGTACTGCTCAGAATTTAAACACAAGTGGCTGCCCCCAGACCCTTCCCCAGGCACAGCGTGGGGCATCCACTTTCCTCACACATTCCCTTCCCCAAAGTGAGTTCTAGTTTAAGTTTAAGGTACTAAAAGGCAACATGTCCGCCTGGAAAAGGTTCATGAACAGGTAGCTGCTCAGATGGATGAGCCAATAGCAGTCTCTTCTGATTGCAGGCTATTCTGTCTCTTGGCATTAAAATGTATTGCAAGAGTCACCACCTAGGTCAGCCCTATCGTACATTACCTCATTTAATTTCACACTAAGCCTGCAAGGGGGATGGTATGATGACTCAGACAAGACAGATAACCTGCCAAGGTCACACAGGCTGTAGTGACGGGGCACTTGCTTTTCCTAGGAGGCCACACTGCCTCCTTGACAAACTGGCCTCGTACAAGGTCTGGTTTTGTCAAGAGGGACTCTTGAGTAATCCCTTTGTCAATTGCCCAGGAGGTGTGAGATCCCCATGGGGCCTGTGTACCTTTCCTCCGTCAGCTGTATTCAACATGTATCAGAGAGCTCAAAGAGTGACAGGTACAGGGAAGCCCGACACCTGGAGCTTCAAATTCAAGGAGAAGGAGTTTGGAGGGTTTAAAGGGAGGGAGCCACCATGCTAAGTTCTCCACTTGAGGAAAGATGGGTGAACATCATACAACACCAGACATAGAGGGAACCCATCAGAAATGTCACTAACTCCCCATTCACCAGCGGTGACAGTCTGCCTGGAGGCCCCATCATCGGTGACTAAAATCCAGTTTTAAAGTTTGAGGCCTTGTAAGATAGCACATCTCCTTGGGAAGTGACCCCCTCATGAGCTCCTCGAGTCCACCAGTGTAACTGACGCATCTCCATGTCTCCAGGGTCATGGCTGATGCAGCCTGGACACAGACCCCCAGATGAATGCATGAGTGGCCATGGACAGGAAGCCTCCCATCTAGCTGAGAAGGGGCTTCAGCATTCACTCAACAACATCTGTAAGAGTATTAAAGAAAGCTGAGGGCCCAACCACGGGGCTCAGCCAGAACCCAGTAGACTTCAGTTCAGGGTGGGCAGGACACCGTTGGGGGTCCTCAGCCACATAAAAAAGGGCAAAACCCCACCATGTGATTTCCCCACATACACTTCTTATTTTTATTTTAACTTCAGAGTCCAGGAAAGAAAATACTGTGCATTCGTTTCATATTAATTTACATTGAAATCATTAGAAACATGTTTTGTGAGAATTTTTAACACCCACAAAGCTCTTTTTTAACCTCTTATAAGTCATTTTAGTACTCTTTTCTCAAGAAAGAAGAAAATGTATTTTTGCCAAGAATAAATGCCTTGCTTTAATTTCTCTTCGGCTTGTAGTCCCAGGCTCATAAACTCCAGCGGGGCTTGGACCGACTGAGAAAGGAAATTCTCCCCCAGCCCCAAGTCTCCAAATAATAGCCCAAGATTATAACCAGCGTGATTTTCCCACACACTCAGAGCCAAGCAAAGCTGGGAAATGAAGGCTGGATATGCTTTCCCCAAGCCTGGGCTCGCCCACATCAAACAGGCCCCCAACAGAGCCACCCTGGGAGACCCACAGGGTTCCTTGTGCACTAGACGGAAGGCTTTCAGCTGGGGACCTCAGCACCCTGGGCAAGCTCAAGTCCTCCATGGGAGATGCTGGACTCCAGCAATGCTGTGCAACCACAGAGAATAAACAGTGAAGCCGTGCTGGTCACAGGGACGTCTGGGCTCACTGCATGCTGTGGTTAAGAGATGGCAGACAGCATGGCACTAAGCCAGCACTAGAGGAAGATGTGCGCGTCTGGAACACAAGAGAAGTCTGCTTTGTGCATACACAAGAGAGCACAGACAGATCGGCAGAACAGTCCCCAGACCGGGCCAGCCCCAGAGGGCAGCCAGAGCGGCTGGAGAAGTGCAAGTGATTCTGCAGGTGCAATTAGGCCTCAAAATGCTGCCATGATCACTGAGCTGAAGTCATCCCAGGTTTGTGCATGTTTAGTATTATGGACTGAACATTTGTCCCCTGCCCCAAACAAACGCATATGCTGAAGCCCTAACTTTCAAGGATTTGGAAATAGGGCCTTGGGAGGAAATTAAGGTTAGATGGCATCAGAAGGGTATGGCCCTCATGAGGGAATGCCAGGTGAGCAAGCCAGGAAGAGACAGGAAGAGGCCCTCACAGACCCCTACCCTGCCGGCAGCCTGATCTCTGACTCCCCAACCTCTGGAAGTGTGAGAAAATAAAAGTCTGTTGTGGAAGCCACACAGTCTATGGTACTTTGTTATGGCAGCCCAAGGTAAAATATTTACTCTGAGAGTTTGGATCCCTGCAAGGGCACCTCAAAGTCAAGACATGGGAGTGGGAGCTGCTGGCCAGGCTGTTGGCCTCTGTCCATAGCAAGTTTGCAGTCTGCTTGTCTTCCTGCCTTCATGCTGGTTCATTCCACTCCACACCCTCTCTTCCTCTCCCCGTCCTCATTGTCCATCCCAGGATTCAAGGCTCCTGTCCTACATGAAACACTTCCCAGGAGCCTGAGTTGCCTGGATCTCTTTGAATCATGGTGGACAGCTTCTCCGGACTACCCCTGAGGGTTGACTTTCAGCAGAGGCCAGGACCTACCCCTAGAGGCTGATTTTGTAGCTCTAGGAATCTGTATTTTGCGTGAGGGCCACAGATGTTTCTGGCAAGAAATTCCTGATGAATTAGAAACTCTAAAACTTTTAGAACCACAGAGACTCAAAGTCCCAGCCCTGCCACTTGTGAGCTGTGTGACCTTAGGCAGGTTACTGCTGAGAGTCTCTATTTCTTCACACCTACATTACGTTGGAAAGAAAGGAATCCTGGATTCCTTTTTCTCATTGCTGGAGTTAATCCCCCATTAATTCTCTCAGAAGAGTTACATGCATGATAAATGTCCTGAGTCTTTCTGTGTCCAAAAGTGTTCTTATTGTGCTATCACACAAAACTGATAGACAACGCATATTTCTATTGAATGTAAAATCCAAAGTCAGAGTTATTGTAAACCTGTACTTTGAAAGCTTTGTTCCATTTCTTCTATCAACTGTGTTAATGAGAAGATGGACATCATATGATTTTCATCTTTCTTAGAAAAAGTTGTTGGGGTTTTTTTTTGGTTTCAGTATGGTTTTTTTCAGTTTTATCTCTCACAATCTGAAATGTCAATATAGGTGACCAGACCTCACACTTTCTACTTATTCATTCGCTTCTGCCCTGCCTGGCTTTTGCTCCACTCTTTCAACTTGGGGAGCCATGTCTCTGTTGTGGTCCTTGTTCCGTGGTGTTCTCATCGCATTTTTATTTAAACGAGGCCTCCCCTCCTTTGCTTCTATTCTCTCTCTCTGGCACGTCTACGCAGAGGAATACATGCATTTCAGAACGCATCTCCAAGTCTTGACCTTTTCATCTTCCGTCACATTCATTATCCCTTATGTTCTAGGCTAGCACTTCTTAAACTGTACATGTGCACAAGTGGCAGGGCTGGGACTTTGAGCCGGGTCTCTGTGATTCTAAAGGTTTTAGAGTTTCCAATTTATCAGAAATTTCTTGCCAGAAACAACTGTGGCCCTCACTCAGAATACAGATTCCTAGAGCTACAGAATCAGCCTTCAGGTGTAGGTCCAGGTTAGGCTGAAAGTCAACCCCCAGGGCCAGGTCAGCTCTGCCTGGCCTATAGTCCAAACACAGGTTGAATTTCTCATTGCCAAGATCTCTTAATTCATTCTATTTCATAACCTCCTGTTCTTGTTTCACAGACAAGATATTCTCTTATCACTCAGGGAGTAATAATTATTCTTTCTTTTAAAGTTCTAATTTCTTCATGTCATCATTTCTCTAGGAGTGGGTTTTTCTATTCATATCGGAAATTATTTCCACAGAGAATTAGCCCAAGAGGACTAAGTGAACTAAGACATCTGCAAGCACTTTGGAAAATGAAAGGTGTTAATCCTCGTTGATCCAAATTCTCTAATATCTCATCCTGTGAAATGCAAAGGGGAAGGAAATGTGTGTGAATGGAAGATGGTGTGTTTGGGGCTTATTCTGGGGCGGGGGAAGGAGGGTGGAGGATTACCCAGGCGACCCCAGACCCCTGGCCCAGAGAGACGACCACAGCCGTGTATCTAGTCTTTCTGCAGCCTAGATTCTCAGTGGCACAAATGAAATTTACTAGACACCCAGTCTGGACACATTCGAAAGCAAAGCCTTGACTCCTCTGCCCCCTGACCTCCTGAAGCACCCTTCCCCAGCACACTTATACATCATTACCAAAATTTTGAGCTACCTAAAAATCAAGAAATGTAAAACCTGTGGGGCCAAGACAAACAAAACCCTCCCAGCAACACCAATAAGTCAAGCAAGGTAAAACTTGCACAGATGAATCAGAAAAGATGCTAGTGACTGTGTTTCTTGGAAGTAAAATAATGGGCCATAACACAGTCTGTCTCAAAACTTTTGTAGTGATCCACGTAAGTGCATGCATGTGCATGCATGTAATTACTATCGACCCAGCCAGGGGCAAGGGCTTACACCTGTAATCCTAGCACTCTGGGAAGCCGAGGTAAGTGGATCACTTGAGGTCACAAGTTTGAGACCAGCCTGAACAAGAGTGAGATCCCATCTCTACTAAAAATGAAAAACTGAGCCAAGAGGATCACTAGAGTTTGAGCTTGCTGTGAGCTATGATGCCACGACACTCTACCAAGGGCAACAAAGTGAGACTCTCTCTCAAAAAAAAAAAAAAAATTATCAACCCATTTCCCCAACGAAAATATTAACTTTGTAAATGCAGGTATTATGTAGGTCAGAAATGGATCAAGACACAAATTCATTTGAATTAGATCAGCTTTGACCCAGTTAGAAAGACAGAGAGCTGTGCTGTCCCGGCTCCCCTCGGTGGGAGGCCTGCCTTGATTTCTGGAGGGTCCTGGCACTGGTTGACACTGGGCTTCCTGCCTGTGACCCTGCTCTGGAATGGCTCAGTAGAGGGATATGCGCACAGTGCCCTTCTTCCACACCACCAAGTGACCCGAAGCCTCTGAAGCTTGGGGGACCTAGCAAGCCCCCATTCGCCCACAGGACTGCAGTGCTTCCCTCCTAGAGGTGACATCAGGTGTCAGAGCAAAGGCCAGGGATGGCCAGGAGGAGGGAGGGTTGGTCAATCTGTGGATCACTTGCTCAGCAAACCACTTCCCTTCCATAACTGACAAATAAATTACACCGGGACCCTGTGCAACTGAGAAATTATTGTCTACCTTACTAGGCCACTGGGACTTGGGAGGTACCTTTACCACAGTGAGTATTATGTTCTGAGAGTCAGCGCCCCTCCCCCAAGAATTCATATATTAAAACCCCATCACTCGTGCAATAGTGCTAAGAGGGTGGGGCCCTTGGGAAGTGGCTAAGGAGGAGGGCTCTGCCCTCATGAATGAACTAGTGCTCTTATAAAAGAGGCTTAAGGGGGCCTGTTTGCCCCTTCCACCAAGTGAGGACACACAGATGGTGCCCTCTATGAGAAACTAGCCTTCGTCAGGCACCAAACCTGCTGGTTCCTTGATCTTAGACTTCATAGTATCCAGAACTGTCAGCAATGAAGTTCTGTTGTTTATGAATTACCCAGTCTAATGTACTTTGTTATAGCAGCATGAACAAAGACTGTTTCCTTAACTAGGCACCATCCTGACTGCCTATCACAAGGGGCATGTTCTCTGAATTACACAATAAATGCACACTCAGAACCTGGGAGTCTTTAAAATGAGGGCACTCCTTACTTACCAATCTGTATCAGTCCCCAAGATCTAGTGAGGTGTGAAAAAAGCAAGGTGCAGCCATTTGAGTATAGGAAATAGGGCAAAATGAATCCACTGGCTTGGGTAGAACGCTTCTGGAAAGATGCATGAGGAATCAGCCACCAGTGGTACCAGGGAGGGGTGTGAGCTGGAGACACAGGTCAGAGGAGGAAGTTTCATGTACCTTTTCACTTTTCTTGACTTGGATGTACCATATCTAGGTATTATCTATTCAAAATAAAATAAATATAATTTTTAAACAAAAAATTTAAATATAAACACATAAAATATATTTTAAACAGGATATATTAATATGAACCATATTTCATATATAATGTATATATTTTACAATATCTAGAAATTTAATAGAGGTATTTATAATTTAAACAAAGTATACTAAAATACAGTTGACCCTTGAACAGTGGGGTTAGAGTTGCCAATCCCTAAGCAGTAGAAAATTTACATATAACTTTTAACTTTTTTTTTTTTTTGAGACAGAGCCTCAAGCTGTCACCCCGGACAGAGTACCATGGCATCACAGCTCACAGCAACCTCCAACTCCTGGGCTTACACAATTCTCTTGCCTCAGCCTCCCAAGTAGCTGGGACTACAGGCATCTACTACAACGCCTGGCTATTTTTTGGTTGCAGCCGTCTTTGTTGTTTGGCGGGCTGGGCTGGATTCGAACCTGCCAGCTCAGGTGTATGTGGCTGGCACCAAGCCTTTGTATAACTTTTGACTCCCCCAAAACTAACTATGAATAGCTCACTGTTGACCAGAAGCCTTACTAACAATGTAATCGATTAACACATACTTTTTATGTCATATGAATTCCACACTGCATTTTACAATAAAGTAAACCAGAGAAAAGACAATGTTATTAAGAAAATCACAGGAAAGAGAAAATATATTTACTCTTCATTAAGTGGCAGTGGATCACTGTAAAGCCTTCATCCTCGTCATCCTCACGCTGAGCTGGCTGAGGAGGGAGAGGAAGAGGAGAGGTCGTCTTGCTCTCTCAGGGTGGTGGAGGTGGAAGAAGTCCACATATAAGCAGAGACGCACAATTCAAACCCACAGTCAAGGGTCAACTGTATATTTTAAACAAAATTTTCAACAATAAGAAAACACCCCATAGGAAAGCATTGTATAATAAATTATTTAGTAAAGCAAGTAACAGATTTTCAAGATATGGTCCAGGGAGAGAAGCTTTCCCACGCCTGCCCTCCCGCCCTCACCTGGCAGCTCCCCCCACACATGCATTTCCAGCCTTGTCCCTGTCCCAGCTGCCTGAGGCTGTGCTTTGGGCTCTCAAGACACCCTCAGGACCCCCTCCCTGCCTTGCCTCCTCTGCCAGCCCACAGAAGCCCCCACAAGCAGCCAGCCCGGCCCCCAGCACACCTGTGCTGACCCAGCTTCTCTCACCTGTTTGTTCAACTCAAACATTTAGGAGCCCAGTTAGCACATCCACCAACCTTTTTTGTTTATAAAAACAATAACTTGAGCTTCTGGACCTAAAGGGTAACCACAGCAGGGCAAATAAGGCTAACAAGGGCCAAACGAGGTGAGCACTTAACTCACATAATTGCAATAACACCACATCCCTGATGAAGAAACGGAGGCACAAAAAGATCAAGTAATGTGCCCAAGAGCAGACACGGAGAGGTAGAGCCCTGTTTGAACCTTGGCCTGCCCTGGGGCCACCCTCCAAAGAAAGATGGCCGGGCTCTGTTCAGCATGGAGGAACTGTAAATCTTGGCTCCACCTATGGGCTGCCGTGCAGCCTAGGGCAAGTTCCTCATCCTGAAGTTGGGAAAGGTAACCATCCCCAGGTGGGAACTAAATCAAGCAGGATCCCAGGTGAGGGGAAGCTCCTACTGCAGGTGTATCTCCACTGCAGCCATGTTCAGCGCTATTACTTATTGTTTTCTGTTGGGAACTATTATCTGTGTCCAAGAAGCATCCCAGGAGGGCCAGCATGCTCAGAGCTTTTGGGAACCATCAGGCATGGCCATCAGCCTCCCTGGGACAGGGTGGCAACAGCATGAGAGCCCTGGGTCCCAGGCAGAGGGGAGAGAAAAGGCAGGGGGTGGGTTGCAGAGGACCCTGAGTCATCCCCACAGGGAGGAAGGGGCCAGGGGGGCCACCTCCAGTTGTCAGGGGACTTCCACATCTGTCCCCAGTCTTTATCCAAATACCCCTGTGGGTCTCACTCTCACTTACAAATGAAGATGTGAACTGCCCAAGGTCACAAAGCCAGGGTAAGGACGACTGTCCTGGCAGATGTTCCTGACCCTGGCTGTGCCTAAGGCAGGGTTCACCGCCTTCCTGGGGCCATCACCCCTCCCTGCTCAGGGGCTGTGGAAAGCTGCAGTCCTGAGTCCTGTGTGGGTACCACACACCCCCAGACACTGGGGAGGGTGAGTAGGGCTCCTGCACAGGGATGCTCTGATGGCAACCGGGAAGGAGCCCCCCTGGACTCAGCAGCCCACAAGGGCCTCTGTGAGTGTCCTCTCCCTCTAAACACAGCAGCAGGGATGAGTGGCAGTCTGGGTGCCTGCCCTGTGCCAGGTTGCCCATCCCTGGCCCCTAGCTCACTTCCTGGGACTGTGCCTGGGACTGTCGTTCTACTGGGGTGAGCCCTGGCCTTGTGGGGCTCATCACTATGGACTCACTGGGAACACACCCCCAGGCCACAGTCAAATTATGTGTCAGGGTCCAGGGTCCACCACCCCTCGAGTCCCTGGCCTGTCTGAACTGGCTCTGGGCCCATAGCCAGGTGCTCAGCCCCCACCCCCATATTTGGGATGCCCACAGGAGGAGGGCTGTGGCCTGTGGAACCACAGCAGTGGGGGTGGTCACAGAGAAAGAGGCCAGACTGGACTCTCAGGGTGACATGAACACACCCCAAGGAGAGGACTCCCCCTTTGCACACTCACCCTCAAGTGTCAGCATCCAGCTGGGGTCCTTGGTGCCAGCCAGATTCTCTGCAGGTCTCAGAACCCTGTTAGGGTGCAGAGGGACCTCCCGAACTGTTCCAGAAAGTAGAACTGAGTCCAGAAAGCTGGGTGGACTCTCCATGATAGGTGGGGTCCCTAGTGTCTGCAGTGTCACTTTACTATGCGTGATGTTACCACAGCCCCCCAAAGCTCTGGGCTCACAGCGGAGCTCCCACAGGGACCTCTGCAGCACGGAGATGCAGCACGGAGATGCAGCCAGCCTCTCCACCATGACAGGACTGGCTCCATGGGTAAGATTCCAGGTAGGGGACTCAGGTGGCTGCCCTCACTGAGAGGGGCACAACCCATAGCACAGCCCATTTGGGGAGCAAGAGCGCAAGACAGAGTGGGAACAGAAGCTGCTCGCATCCAAAGGAGGTCACAGGGGCTCCCGTGGGGCAGGGGGCTGAGGATACTGAGGTGGCTTTCCGAATCCAAGGTGGCATCTGCAGGGCACAGGCAGAAGAGGCACACAATGGACGCTCTCACACCCACCCACAAGGCTGGCACGAGGGTCCTGATCCACAACATCATGAGACCTCCAGGTCTTGAAGCAACTGGAGGCCCCAGCAAGAGGAAGCCAGGCCATGCAGTATCCCGCACCACTAAGCATGAAAGCTTGTTTGAGGGAGTTTTTAGCAACACAGACCAAAGCTCTCTGCCAAGTCTGACACTTCTGCTAGACGCACCCCTTTCCCCTATCAGCTGTTTGGGGGCAAGAGCTGAGCAGGATAGAGGAAGCCAGAGGTCAGGAGAGCCCCAGGGGATCCCTATCACCAGCACCATCTTCCTAGTCTCCCCTACCCCTCCCCTAGTGACATCTGCCTTTCCCCAGCACTTGAGCCTCCAGCCAACCCTCCTATGAATGCTGGGGTTCCAGCTTCTACAAAAGGGAGGCTTTCCTGGGCTCCCACCTTCCCTCAGTGCAGCCGCTGAAGGCAAACATTTACCCAAGTCGTGCAGTGCAGGCAGAGAGGGCGAGTCCTCCTCAGTCAGCCTTCAGAGGCTGGTGGGAAGCGCTCTCTGCTAATTCTAAACACATGGCAAATTAAGTTCTCTTTAGCCTCTTCCAAAAATATTTTCTCTCTTGATTTAATAAAAGCTGGAGCCAGGCCATTATTCATATACAGGCTGGGCCCGGCCCAGAGAAAGGAGAGCCAGGCAGGGCCTTGGGAGCTCAGTCCCCTACCCCAGGGCATTTGAGAGCTCATATCCCCATGGACAGATGGGGATGGTGGTGGTGGAAGGCGGGCGGATAATAGGGGGATAAAGGGGAGGGCGGGGAGTGTAAACATGCTTTGTTTATAGCTTCAAGTCCAACAGGATTGTGTTTGAACATTTCAATTGAGACCATGGTGTCCTTTGGCCCTGGTGGTTGTGTTCTGTCTCTCCTCCTCCACCGCCTTCTTGGAATCAGTGGGGGGAGAGATGGGAGCATAAAAGGAAAGAGCTGGGTGGCACCCATAGCGTGGTGGTTACGGCACCTACCACGTGCACCAAGGGTGGCGAGTTGGAACCCGGCCCAGGCCCGCTAAACATCAATGACAACTGCAACCAAAAAATGGCCGAGTGTTGTGGCAGGTGCCTGTGGTCTCAGCTACTTGAGAGGCTGAAACAGGAGAATCACTAAAGCCCAAAGAGTGTGAGGTTGCTGTGAGCTGTGACGTGACAGCACTCTACTGAGGGCAACGTAGTGGAAGAACCCACACTAAGGAAAAGGCCCCCACACATGCACAGAGGACACCCCTCTATCAGTTGTCAGTGTCTGGGACCACTCTCTCCAAATGCCTCTCCACAAGGTGCCTGCTCCCATCCCTCCCCTGGAACAAAGGACAGACAGTTCCCACATCTTCCTGTCTCCCCCACCCCCAGCACACCCCTCCCAGCATGTGCACAACAGTTCTCCTGCAGGCTGTGGGGAGGGCGGGCTCAGGTGCTGCCTCCCAAGCTCGAAGCCCCTTCCAGAGTTGGTGGAGAGTGGGGGTCAGAGACCCAGTCCCTTGCTTCCACATGGGACATCTCTGAGGGCTGTCCTGCCCCAGAGCACCACAGGATGGGCCAAAGTCCCAGCTCATCTACCCAGCACTTCCCTCCACCCAGTCCTGCCACCTGTGTCCCGCGGATGTACCTCCTGAAATCACTCCAGCTCTGAATCTGCTTCCAAGGAACCTGCCCTAGGATAGTAGACCATGGGAGCAGGTCTGGGAGGCATCCTCCACAGTGGGATTTGGCGGCTGGCTCACTCACCAGCCTGAGGGCACTGGGGACCCACAACTAATGGCAAATGAAGGATGATAAGTCCCCAATTGCTGACATGGCATGGAGGGTAAATCATGCTGGTGGTGAGCAGGCTCCAGAGAACTGCAAAGGAGGATGCAGTGGCTGGGGCAGCATCCCTGGCCCTGAGCGACATTGTCACAGAGGACCAAGGAACCAGATGGCATTGGCTGAGGTCACAGATTCACTAAAAAACAAAAATGACAGACTCAAGATGATCAGTGACCCATTCAAGGCAATATTCAGACACTAATGCCTCCCTGAAAGCAATGAGGGAAGCCTTAATCCACAGCCAAAAACAGACAGGATTTTGGCTCAGGACTGACTCAACAAGTGCCCAGCTGGAGAAGAGGGAACCACAGCCCCATGTGCAAGGAATGGGATGTGAGGCTCAGGACAGGGGTACTGAGGTTACAGCCCCCAGATCCCTGGACCTGATAAGAGAAGAGGCAGAGCCCACCCAATTGAAGACCCTGCTATGGCTCAAATGAGGGGGGTGCCGGCAGAGACAAGGCCATTCCCTGAGGACATGTCCCATCATCCTCCTGCAGCCAGCATCCCACCTGCACAGCCTGGTGGGAAGGTGCTCTCCTGCAAGAGGAAGAAAAGAATTGTTTCCCCGTGTCCCATGGAGTTGCAGGGCCAGCCAGCAGGCCTCAAGGGCAGTGAGGGTTCTGTGTGTGGGCTGCACTTTGTGGGGATTGCTACACCATGGGACAGAGAAGGTGGACAAGGGAGGAGGTGCTGACATGGAGGACTTTCACCTCCTGCAGGGACCCAGGAACAGAGCTCACATTCACAGTTCCTAGAAGCTTGCAAGTGGCAGTGGCCTCTGGGCAGCAGAAATAAATGCGAGTTGCCACAGCTGGTGGCAGAGGCAGATCAGACTACAGCAATGAGCCTGACTCACTGTATAGGAAGGAACTCACCAGGTGCCACACTCCCGAGAAGGTGTGGGGACGCTCCCCCACCAGTGAGACACAGAAGTGAATAGTGAGCGGCCCCAGTGCTGATGTCTGCGAAGGTGGGGCCAATGTCAGGAGATGCTGCTGCAGACCAGGCTTCCAAGAAGCAGGAGAGAACAGGAGCCTGACTCAACAGAGGCTGGGCCAGCACCCACCAGCCGGAAACAGGTGTTCGTGTGACTGTTGTGAGTGACAATGTTGGCACCTGCCTGGCAGAACGCTGTGAGTGACAACGTTGGCACCTGCCTGGCAGAGAGCTATGGAAATGGCTGAGAAGGTTGCATTCCCATGGGCAACAGAGGCAGGCTGAGAACACAGGGATTGCCAAATATGTACAATCAGAATAAATCAAGGTTGGGAAACACTATAGTTGAATGTGTCCGCTCCAGAGTTCAGGCGTAAGAGGCAGTCAGGCCATGAGGGACCCTCCCTGGAGAATGGGATTAAGTCCCCCTATGAAAGAATATGATTCCTCCCAATCACCCTCCCACCTTTCGCCACAAGTACACGGCATCCATATGCCACCCCAGAGGCAGAGAGCAGCCCTCACCAGACACCCCCTGCCAGCACCTTGATCTTGCACTTCCCAGCCTCCAGAGCTGTGAGAGAATAATGTCTATCTTTTATAAATTACCAGTCTCTGGTATCGTGTTGTGGCAGCACAAATGGACTGAGACGGAAAGAGCAAAAGCCTAAGTGCAAAGGCACCATTAAAGAGCCTGATCCTCTTTTGATACAATGATTAAGCAAATGACATCAAATTTATGTTAACTAGCTTGATGAAAGTGTTTCAAATTGTACATGAAACAGCACAATGTACCCCATGTTTGATCAATGTATACAGAGATCAATTAATAAAGAAAAAAAATAAAAAATAAAATAATAGTTGGCCTACTAGAAGTTAAAACTAAACATTAACTTGAAATGTCAAGCCCAGGAAGTGTCTGGATTCTGTTACTTATTTTTTATATTTTAATATCAATTATTTACACAATATTTTGTTATGTAATAAAATATATCCTCCATCAGTGTATTTTTTCATAGGTCTAACTAATTGCATAGTGTGTATCACCACCAATCAAAATACAGAACATTCTTGTTCCTGTGTGCTCACTCCTAGGTAGTCATCATCCTCAACATTCAGCCTTGGAAAACAACTAACCTGTTTTCAGCAGGTGTTGATTGCAGTTGTATTTTCCAGAATATCACATAAACGGAAGCATGAAACGGGGACTCTGACTTCTTTCATTCAGCATAATGTTTTGAGAGTCACCGATATTGTTCTATCTATGAGTTTTTCTTTTTGTGTGTAAGTGATATTTCATTGTATCAACACAACATAATTTATGTGTGCATTCCCCAGTTTATGAACGTTTGTCCTGTTTTCAGTTTTTGACAATTATGAATAAATCTAGGCACATTTGTGTACAAGTATCTTGCAAAAATGTTTTCATTTCTCTGAAGCAAAGACCTATACATTATATTGTGGATATAATACCACGTAAGTGCACGTTTCACTGTATTAGAGCTTCCACAGCATTTGCAAAGTGATTGTGCTATTTTACAATTGTGAATTAGAGCTCTAGTTGCTGCGTATTTTTGTAAATATTTTAATTGTCAGTGTTTTAACTTTGGCCATTTTAATGTAATGAAACCTCATTCTGCTTTAATTTGCATTTCCTTTTTGGTTAGTGACGCTGGGCACCTTGTCATGATGTGTATTCATTTTGGCTTTTCTTCCTTCTTTAGTGAAGTATCTGTTCAATCATTAGTCCATTTTTTATTTATTGCGTTTTATGCTATCTTGTATTCGGTTGTAAGACTATTCATTTATTGTACATACAAATCCTTTGTCAGATACATGCTCTGCAATATTTTCTTTCAGTGTGGGATTATTTTTGTATAATCTGTCAGTGCCTAACAAGATCAAGAGTTTTTAATTTTGACTAAGTTCCATTAATTCATTTTTTCCTTTACAGCTTCATCTTTTTGTGTCTGATGTAAGACTTGCAGCCTCACATAAGGTCATAATGACATTTTCCTCTGTTTTCTTTTAGAAATTGTAGTTTTGATTCTCACATTTAGATCTAGAATCTATTACACGTTAGCGACTTTTTACCTACTCCAAGAAATACGTTGAGGTTAATCTTGGGAATATGGATAGCAAATTATTTTGACATGAAGTTTTGAAAAAAAAAAAACCTTTTATTTGTTGAATTACTTTGACAACCTTGTTGGAAATCATTTGACCACATACATGAGGATTTGTTTCTGTTTGTTCTATACGCAAGGATTTATGCTCTATGATCAGTTACCTAATCTTATGTTATAGATTTTCTTTACCATGGCTTTCCACATATTAAAGTTGTGTCTTATGTTTTATTCTTGCACGTATGCTTAGTTTCTGTGTAAATTCATTGTTTTAATCAAATTTGGAAGATTTTCAATTATTACTTCTTCAAATATTTTATCTATCTCACCATCTTCTCTCCTTATTTGAATCCAACCACACTTCCATCAGAGCACTTAAAACATTGAAAATTGTCTCACAGTTCACAAAGACTCATCATTTTTCAGTCTTTTTTTTCCCCTCAATGCTTCATTTATTTGTTCAAGTTCATGGATCCTTTTCCCTCAACTATTTTGCAGTTGTTCTGTTTAATAAATTTTTTATTTTAGATAGTTCATTTTTGGCCTCAGAAGTTTAATTCATTCATTTATTTATTTTTTATTAAACTGTAATTGTGTACATGGATGCATTTATGGGGTTCAGTGGGCTGATTTGATATACAATGTGAAATGCTTACCTCGAACTGATTAAGACATCGTCACCTCACTTACTTATTTGTTGTGGTAAGGCAATTATACTCTTTTCTTAATAGTTTCAAAATGTACCATTGCATCAGGTGAGGTCCCCCCAAATGCCCTCCCTCCTCCTCACCTCCCCCTCTCCTTCCCTCTCTCTCTTCTTCCCTCCTAACTTTATGGACTATATTTATGCTTTGTCATTCATATGAATGTGTAGGTGATTATATATTACTTTCATAGTAATATTGAAAATGTATTGGATACTTTTTCTTCCATCCTTGAGATACTTTACTAAGAAGAATATGTTCCAGCTCCATCCAGGTAAACATAAAATATGTGAAGTTTCCATCTTTTTGTGACTGCATAGTATTTCCTGGTATACATACACCACAATTTGTTAATCCATTCGTGGCTCAGTGGGCACTTGGGCTGTCTCCATGTCTTGATAATTATGAAATGGGCTGCAGTAAACATTCTGGTACAAATGTCTGTGTTGTAAAATATCATCTTGCAATTCCACCTAGTAGAGGAATTGCAGGATCAAATGATAGGTCTACTTTTAATTCCTTGAGTATTCTCCAAACTTCTTTCCGAAAAGGCCATATTACCTTGCATTCCCACCAGCAGTATAGAAGTGTTCCTTTCTCTCTGCATCCATGCCAACATCTATAGTTTTTGGATTTTGTTGTATGTGCTAATCTTACTGGAGTTAGATGATATATCAAAGTGGTTTTGATTTACATTTATGATTAAAGGTGATGAGAATTTTTTCATATATTTGTAGGCCATGCACCTGTCTTCCTCAGAGATATTTGTGTTTAAGTCTCTTGCCCACATAGAAATGTGGTTATTTGTTCTTTTTTTATTGCTTAGTTTGTGTTCTCTGTGCATTCTAGTTATCAGACCTTTGTTGGAAGCACGACCTGCAAAACTCTTCTCCCATTCTGAAGATTGTCTGTTTGTTTTACTTACTGTGCTCTTGGCTGTACTAAAACTTAGTTTGATCAGATCCCAGTAATGTATTTTTGATGTTGCTTCAATTGCCTAGGGGTCCTCCTCATAAAATATTCACCTAGGCCAATTTCTTCAAGTGTTTTCCCTTCACTCTTTTCTAGTATTTTATAGTTTCATGTCCTAAGTTTAAATCTTTTATCCAGTGAGAATCCATTTTTGTTAATGGTGAAAGGTAGGGGTCCAGTTTCAGTCTTCTACAGGTTTCCAGCCAGTTCACTCAGCACCATTTGTTAAATAGAGAGTCTTTCTCCCATGGAATGTTATTGATAGGTTTATCAAAGATCAAATGATGATAAGTAGCTGGGTTCATCTCTTGGTTCTCTATTCTGCTCCATACATCCACATCTCTGTTTTTGTGCCAGTAGCAGGCTATTTTGATCACTATAGATTTATAGTATAGCCTAAAGTCTGGTAATGTGAAACCTCCTGATTTATTTTTATTGCTGAGTAATATATTGGTTATTCAAAGTTTTTTCTTATTACATATAAAATGAAGCACTATTTCAAACACATTCTTTGTTTAGTTCCTTCTTGGAGGATCTATCCAAAACTGTCAAAGAGGTGCTAAAATCTCCAACTATTATAGTCCAGGAAGATATCAAGTTGTTTATATTTGTTAGGATTTGCTTTATAAATTGAGGAGCATTCTGGTAGTGTGCATAAATGTTAATTATTGAAATTTCTTCATGTTGAGTGTTTCCCTTGACAAATATGTAGTGACCATCCTTATCTTTATCTTTGTTGCTTTAAAACCAATTGTATCTGCAACTAAAATGGCAACCCCTGCTTTTTTCTGATTTCCATTTGGCTGTATTATAGATATCCATCCCTTCACCATGAGTCTATTTTTATCCTTTAAGATAGGACGAGATTCTCGTATGCAACAGCTATCTGGTCTGAGTTTATGTATCCAGTTAGCCAACCTGTGCCTCTTTAGAGGACAATTTAAACCATTCATATTAATTGAAAGAATTGATAGGCATAGCAGTGTTTTGGGTGTCATGTTTTTCAAATGTCCAGTGGATATTTTTAATCCTTTCACTACTGTGAAAATTGGGTTTTGTTCAAAAATTTCTGGGTGAGTTTACTTTGGTGGTAGAGCATTGTGCTGGTCATTATGGAGGATAGGTCTGAGAATATCCTGAAGAGCTGGTATTGTTATGGCAAATTTTTTCAACATGTGTATGTCAGTAAAGTATTTGATTTCTCCATCACAAATGAAACTCAGTTTAGCTGGATACAGGATCTTGGGCTAAAAGTTGTTTTGCTTTAGGAGACTGAAGGTTGATGACCATCCTCTTCTGGCGTGAAATGTTTTAGCTGAGACATCTGCAGTCACTCTGATAATTCTCTCTCTGTAAGTTATGCTTTTCTTACGTCTGGCTGCATGCAGAATGTTCTCCTTCATCTTAACTTTGGCAAAGTTAATCCTAGTTAATGTGTCCAGAAGATGCTTTATGTGCTGGGGTTCTGAAACTGTTTACTATCTGAATTTCTGTATCTCTTGCAATGCTTGGGAAATTCTCCCCCATAATCTCTTGGAATAAAGCATCTGTACCTTTAGTACCATCCTCTTCTCCTTCAGGAATTCCTATAGGATGAATGTTTGATCTTTTGGAGTGATCCCTCAACTCTCTCAGGGAATGATCAGTTTTTGCTCTCCATATGTCTGCCTCTTTGAGAGTTTGGGAACATTCTAAAGCTTTGTCCTGAATTTCAGAGATCCTTTCTTCTGCCTGGTCAACTCTAATACTGAAGGATTCTACTGTATTTCAGAGCTTCTCAAATAACTTTTTCATTGCCTTGAGCTCTGCTATCTCTTTTCTCATTATGTCCAAATCTTTGGTGACTTTGTCTTTGAATTCATTAATTTCTTGAGACAACTTTAGAATTACTATTTGGATTTCAATTTGTAACTTTTCTTCCATTCTGTTCATCTTATTTGCCATCTATATTCTGAATTCAATTTCTCTTGTTGCTGCCATTTGTCTATGCATGGCATCTTCACTTGATCTATTCTGGTTATTCATGTTGCTAGAGTTCTTCCATTGATTCCACCCCATGTCTGTTTTCCACTGTTTTGTTATTGGAACTAGTAGGGTGAGGTTGAATTGGGGTTTCTAGGTAGTAGAGTTAATCTGCCCCTTACCAAAGCAAAAGGCTTTGTAATTGTGGCTTATCCTCTACAATCTCACAAAGGCCCCTTTCAAAGTTTTGGCTGGAGACTCTGGGGACCTATCTGGTGAGAATGCACAAGCTGGCTCTGTTTTGAAATCAGTCAACCTCTACCCTATCCTAAGAAGTCTCCGTGTTAGGTTTAAATCTCAGCTGGGGAGAGATACTAACAGTTGTGGTGCTCCACTCCCACTATTCAGTTCTTTTCCACTATACAATTTCAGAGGTCAACCTCAGAGTGTCCCTGGGTGGACATCCCCAGATATGAATTCCAATCAAATTGTCTCAGGCAGTACAAACCCTTCTCAACAGAGAGGGATCCAAGGGTCTCCTAGAAATCCTCAGTCAGTTCTGTCCTGCAGCCCAAAGGGTATGGTCCCTAGCCCCCTCTGGTGAGCTGCCAATTGCCCATCAAAGTCCCAACTAGGCGTCAACACCCCTGTCCCCTGGGCACAAAGTCAGGAGTCTTGGACCCTGCCTGCCAGTCTCAGTCCACACCTGGCAAGCCTCTTCTCACTGACTCACTTGGAGCTGGGGATCCTTGTTCTGCCCGCGAGCCCAGTCCACCCTGGGTAACCATTCACAAACTTGCAGGCACTGTCAGAGATGGGGGGATCTGTACCCCCTCCTGCCAAACATAGCCCAAACCAGGGGTCAACACTACTGCTGGCCAGACAAAGTCATAACCAGGGTATTTCTCCTCCTCCCACCACTTGTCCCTTTCTTCCCACATGCTCATTCTTTCCCACTAGTCACAGATTCCGTCCTGATGTTTGGCAGTCCACACTATACCCAGATCTCTCAGGAAAAGACCAAGCACTCTGGGCTCTACATGGGTAGCACTTCAGATGACTATGTGAGGGGGGAAGTTTGGAATTGTAGGGAAAATATTTGTTCAATTTTATGCCAGGAGGGGTGGTACCTAGGTTCACAAGTGGGACCTCCCTGGAGAATGAAACCCAGTGTTTAGCAGCTCTCTCCAGTGAGATAGATGGAGAGGTCTTTTGTCCCCTGTTCGCTTGTAGGAAGTCCACAGCAAACCTCCTGCTTGGGGGGAGGGTTTCCCATCCTCTAGATGATAGGCTTTATACCTGTAATTTGTTTTCTTTTTTCCTTTTTTTTTTTTTGTAATTTGTTTTCTTGAATGCGCTTCCTTGTAGTCACAACTTGCTGAACTTCTCTCAGCTCACCATCTGTGGTTTAATAGAGTCCAATTCTGCCCAGTTTTTCTCCCTCTGGTCAAGAGCCTCTGCCAAGTGTTGCTACTAGTCAGCCATCTTCCCAGAGTCCCAATTTAATTCATTTTCCTATCATCCATTTTTCTGTTCATTGAACTCATTCTTTCCTTAAAATATTTGCATATACCTAAAATATGTCTTTTAATTTTTACATGTGCACATCTTTCATTTCTGAGTCTGTTTCTATTAATGATTTCCCTCCCCCTCAGCTTTGGGTCATATTTTCCCACTCCTAGGTTGTTTAGTAATAATTTCATCAAAGATGTTGTGAATGTTACAGTTTTTCCAGAGTCTTGGGCCTTGTTTTTTCAGGCTGTTAGTAAACTTCTGAATTAATTTAATCTCTCTGAGACCTGTTTTTAAAAGCTTTGCGAGGGCAGATCTAGAGTAGCCTTCATTCAGAGTATAATCAGTCCCATCACCAAGTACTTTCCACTTCACCTGATTGGAATTCAAATGTTTCCTCACCCTGTGTGTGTTCTTTGCCTGGCCTGGTGCAATTTCATGTTATGCATGTTACTTGTCCAGTGCTCCCAGGGAACTTATGCAGATTTTCTGAGATTTTCCTCTATCTTACTCTTTTCTAGAACTTCCCATTGAATTTCCAGCTATCTCAGCTTTCCCAAATCCTGATTTTCTTCTCCTCAATTTAGCAAAGCTTCTGGCAGTGTTTAGGTACCCTCTTCCTATTCCTGCAATTCAGATTGTCTCTAAGGAGAGAACTAAGGAAATCATAGGACTCACACGGTAATTTCCCTTTTCTCAAAGGTACCAGTCTTTCTCTTAGTTAGTGATTTTCATTAATCAACAAGGGCAAGATAAGTAAAATTCTTGATAATCTTTCAAAGCCAGAGGAAGTATCCAAGATTTGATTTATACTTTACAAAATTTATAAGAATTATGTTACATTATGATTCTAGTGGGAGAAATCTGATACTTTCGCTTTCAGAATATTTAATTAGATCAGCTCTTCAAAAAGAGGTAAATGATAGCTTAGCCTTTAGTTTCTTTTTGAAATTATGTATGTCTCCAAAGAGGTGCTGAATGCTGAATTCAATGGACAATATCAAAGTGATTTATCATCTCAAGATTTCCTCATAATCAGTCCCCACTTCTCCTGGCATTCACCCTGTGGAATAGAGAATAAGGAGAATTTTCCTGTAGTATAATTTCTCACTCTAATAATGTGCTGCTACTGGTCTTCTGAGACCATCCAATCTAAAGGGTCCATTCCTCCCATCCTGACTCATCATTTTTTGTCATGTCACTGTGTTTTAATTCCCCAGAACACTTAGAGCTATCTGAAAGTATAAAATGAATTTAGCTCTTCACTCTTGGCTATCTAGACACTCTCCTCTCACATCTGCATGAGAGTCATGATGTTCTCAGCTTACTTACTTCTGTATCCCCAGTTCCCAGAGAAGTGGTAATGCATATTAAGCACCTAATAATGATCTCAAATCAATCATTATCTATTTACTTTTTCCTAAAATATTTATATCCCTAAACTCCTTCTCTACGACTTGATAGGTTTAGCTACAAAATGATACCTCTAATCACAAAAAAAATTTCAGAGCTATTGAAAACTGTTGATAGTGAAGGTTAAGCCATGATTAAAATGCACCAAGTTCACAACTAGTGCTTGACATTTCCCTTCATTACACATCAAATTCCTTATAAATCAAATTGAATGAAGCATATTTGTTGCAAAAAAGAAAATGGACCTACCTTGTAAAATGAAACCACAGTATCACTTTTATTAGGAGAAATCATTTAGAAAAAAAGTTGTTTCTAAAGATATCTAGATATTAAGTAAAGAATACTGATGACAATTAACAGCTGGCTTCTGGAGAGTTACTTGATTTCAAAGACAAAGATTTTGATACCAGAGGAAAGCATCTAAACATCTGGTTCCATCAGTTCCATGCGGTAACAAACTTCAGATATCACATTTTTAAAAAATTACTTTTTGAAAAAAGTAATTCTAAAATTTCTGATAATTCAAATGTAACTTTGGAAAATACCAGAAATAATATTTAAATATAATGAATAAGCTTTAAAATTTTTCTAGAATCTTATTTCAGACATCTGTCTTCTTAGGAGAACAGAAAAACAGAATTTTAAAAGTAGAACTTATTCAGAAACATTGAATTTAAATTATAATATTATATGACTTTTTGTTATTATTCTTTTATTTTGAGGATCTAGATCATAAATCGGAGAACAATTTGTCTTCTTTTCAAACTGTTATTTTATACGGAGAGTGAGCAAGCTATAGAGGGCGCTATTGTACTTATAATCAGATCTGAGAAGCTTTGGACAGATGAAATTTAAGAAATTATTCAGCAGGAAGTTTCTCACTCTTTGTTTACTGGACTAGGAAAAAAATAATTTTTTCACCATTTTATATTAGAGATGCTGTTCCTTTTCCTCTCATAATATGGAAAAATCAGATTACTCTGTTACTCATACAGAGTAGCAGAGATTTTATTTTTACATGATAGTGAAATTATTAATACATTTATTATTTTGTTATGAGAAAATCTTTTTTAGCAATTTTCAAGTATAAAATACATTGTTAGTAATTATACTTACTATGTTTTACAATATATCTGTTGAATTTATTCCTTCTGTCTAACCTTTGATCAATCTCCTCTCCCTCCATCCCTGGGAACCACAATGATACTCTCTGCTTCTCTGAGTTTCCACTTTAAAAGTACAAAAAGGTAAGTATATGAAGTATATGTTAACTAGCTCAATTTACCCATTTCACAATGTATACATATTTCAAAATGTCATGTTGTACACAATAAATATATACAATATTATTTGTAGATTAAAAATAGTAAAAACTGTGGGAAAACAAAGTCATTAATAAAATCAGGAGATTTATCATGATTTCGGTGGTGTATGTTTTTCAGTACTAGGGAAGGCATGTATTGACTTGAAGAGGTCCAATGCAGGAAGAAGAAATATGATTTAGATGTGATTGATCCAGGATTTATACAATAAAATACATCCTTTTTTTAAAACCAAGATCCAGACTCAATTTATCCATAACCCTCATTTTTTTATGTAGGTCTTTGAAATCTATTTTCTCCCTTTGAATGAGATGAATGTTCTTAATTCTGTTCTTATTCCAAAAGTCAAAATCTTGCCAAACCACTACACTCAGAAAAATTTCCATTTGCTCCCAAGTCTTTTGGCACCTATAACATAGAAATTCTCTTATTCATTGAATTCAAATCACCCTTTCTTATTTTTCTCACAGACTGTGTTCTATCGTCTACCACAGTTATTTGTGAGGACATATTACCCTCTTTCTAGACTCCATGACCAGCAAGTCAGTCTAGAGGCCCCAGAATCAAGATAAGAATATTTTCCTTTATGTAAAGTCTATACAAAATCCCTCCCCAACCAATAGCATACACTTGATAAAGTGAACAGGAACAGAATTTGTGCATCTTCTGTGTTTGACACCCCTTCTTTTCCTCTGTGATCACATGTCATGACCCCTCTTCCCTCCCCCACCAGGTGAGTGTCCTCTTACTTTGGTAATTAACCTAGGAGGGTCCTTCTTAGGTAAGACAAATGTGTAACTTTTCATTTAAACACTTTGAGAATGAAAAGGACACTATTAAAAATTGTGACGGGCATAAGCCAGAAGTGTCCCGGACAACCAAGATATGTGGTCATCCCACATTAATGTAAAACTATAAATCTTAAATATAGCCTTATTAGCCTTTGCAAATGGTATCTCAGAATCCTTGGAAGACTTAGGAGTCAGACAGAAATGAGTTCTAACTTCACTTCTAGTAGAATGATCTGTGTAATATTCAAAAACTTTACTAGAGCAATTATCTTATCTCCAAAATTCAGACTATACCATCCTCCCAAAGATGACCTCCAAAGTCATTGTGAAGAGTTAATTCATACCTGTATCTGAGAACAACTGGTAAATGGTAGGTATGTAGTAAAATTTAGTATCCTTTCCTTTTACTCCTTATGCTACAATTTCTGTGCCAAATCAAACAGGTTTTCCTTTCACATTATTACCTATCTTTACAGTTTTTGGAAATAGCATAGTACCTGATCTTGGCATCCACAACATATGTAATTGGTATGGTTATTTGCATTCTACAGATAACAAAGAATGCAGTGCTTTCAGGCTCGGCGCCCATAGCACAGTGGTTGAGGCACCAGCCACATACACTGAAGGTGGCAGGTTCAAAATTGACCCAGGCCACAGCTAAACAATTGTAACCAAAAAATAGCTGAGCATTTGTGGTGGGCACCTGGAGTCCCAGCTGCTTGGGAGGCTGAGGCAAGTGTATCGCTTAAGCCCAAGAGTTTGAGGTGGCTGTGAGCTGTGACACCATGGCACTCTGAGGGTGACATAGTGAGACTATCTCAGGGGAAAAAAAGATGCAGTGCTTTTAATTGGGGAACAATGATTAGATTTCACTTCTGTTAATGACCTACTCAATCCTGAAGATTTGTTAACCAGAATTTATCACAAGAATAACAAAGAAATTAGAGACAACTTTGGATTGAGCATCATTTGTTTTACCAGACACTGAATTAAACATGTTTACATTCCAGAGCCTCCAGGACTGACACTTTGCCACAGTCTGGTATAAAAGAAACTTCATTTTCCTAACATCAGTTTTTTTTTTCACCAGGACAATACTGGCCAATTAAGATTCCCATCACTTTTCATTTCTCCGAATACTTAAAGCCAAGGGAGCAATTCTTCCTTACATTAATCTAGTTGCTAATCACAATATCTTGTAATTTTTAATTTTCAGGACTTATTATCTCCCTTATTTGATTGCCAGAATTATAAGAGATATATTTTTTAAATCTCTTGTGTTAAATAGATTAGTTTCGACCTCTTCCAGCCTCAAAGGAGTAATGATTTATTTTGACTAGGAGACACATATGGTCCAGGTACGGCCTTAGCTTTTCTAACCGCAGGGCAGCAAAAGCACCATCTCAGAGGCAATGTCTATTGCTGACAGAAGATTCAACATAACGTTGCCTCAGGGCAAAGAATTCACTTTATATAGCAAAGGAGTTGCAGCAGTAAAGTGTGACCATGAGATCCATGTTCTTATCATATATATGTCACTCATCAGCTTCCTGCCTAAAAAAGCAATGGACCAATCCATTGATAGTCCAGCTGAGGGGCAGCTAGGTTAGTATAACCTGTGAGGATAGGGAGCCACCCTTCAAGAAAGCATGTCCAGCATGAATCAGCAGTGGTGTTATGCCATCACTAAATAGAACACACAGGTTAAGAAAACACAGGTAGAAGTAGAAGTGGTCCAGTTCCCTTAACTCCTAATGTACCACTAGGGAATTTCTTCTTTCCACCTCATAACTTGGTTTTTGCACATTCTGAGTCCCTAATTCCCAGAAAGAAAATGCATCAACTATGGCACATAGCAAGATACCTATTAAACTACAACTACTTTCTGGTTGTTTAGGGCTCTTTGTGCTACTAAACCTATGGGCAAACCTGGCTGTGGCTGACCCTGGCCATCAGAATCAGGTAAGTTTGCTACCACACAGGGCGGAAGGGAAGAGCAGGCTTAGCATCTAGGTGATCCAATGAGTCCTCTCTTCCTACGCCCTTGCCGGATTTTCATCGTAAATAGATGAGTGCAGGAGACAGGCTGATGATAGCTTTACGACCTGGGTTTCAGAGCCTTCAAGGACGAGGATCTTAGCTGCTGCACCAGGTAAACAGAGAGAGATGGTTGCTGTAAGTCCTTCTAGAATGGAGGGAGTTGATGAATGACAGTCTGAGGCTATTACAGTATATGGAATGCAGAACATTCCTTTGTCACTCTTTCAAGGTTCTCAGGAAATGAGACAAACCAGAATCCTAGAGAAGCCATTTATGTATGGTATGCTGTAAACTAAGTATGTGGATCTGAGTGGTACAAGAGATCAACTGCAGAGGACCTGTGTCATGCTGTCCCCCTCAAAGATACCATTACCCCTTCCTAGCTGCCTGGAGTGTTTGCAGCTAGGAGTTTATACCTGAGCCACTTTGGTAAGGAGAACTTCCTTGCTTAAGGTCTTACTTCCTGAGATTAGGGTGCAAGAAACCCATATATAATGACAGCTAGGGGCAGGGGTGCAGAGTACTAGTCCCATTGCCTCAACTGGGACAACTCTTCGTCCTCCTAGGCATTTGCTGAGGGTTTTGGTATAACCATGTTGCAGTTCATCTTCTCCTTCTTCCCAATTTCCCTTCCTTCACTCCTCTACAGGTGTTGTCCCCCAGACCTTCCCACATTCAAATTTCTGTTTCATAACCAATTTCCCAGGAAACTGAACCTCAGATAGAATCTTTCCCTGATTTAGTCGAATTTATGAAATAATCGATGAGCATATACTATATACTTGGCCATGTGGGTTATATGTATAAAGGAACTGAAAGATGAGTTTTCGTCCTCAAGGAATTTATGAACATGCTAGGGAGAGAAATAATACCCACAGCATTATTTTAATTATATCCTGCGGTTGCACTGATCACACTTATGTTGTAATTCTGAATATGACATTCTAGTTAGATGGCTAGGAATTGAATTATGTTTCCATCACTTAATAGATAACAACTTCAAAGAAGCTATTGGCTTCTTTGTGACTCAATTTCAACAGCTGTACACTGGGGATCATGATACAACCTACCTCTACAGACTGTTATAAGGATTAAATACATTAACATATGTAAATTAGAGTAGTATTTGGCCTGTAGTAAATGAGCTAGGGTTAGTAAGCATTGTTCTCATCACTAGGACCTAAACTGAACAAAGAAAACTACTCAGACAAGGAGAGTTTGCAGTAGGAATTAATTACAAGCCAATAATTATAACTTGAAGTTCAAGAGTGCTTTATTTTTTTCTCAAGAGCTTTCCTACATACCGCGTCATTTGGTCTTAATAACGTGTCAGAAAAGCAAATATAAATTTCATTCTGCAAATTGTAAAAGTAAAATTGAAAGACTTCTTGTCCAATGTTATTCTTAATGATGTGGGAAGAGAAAAAAAAAATAAAGGAACCTGGGAAATAGCAACTGGGAAGATAAAACTATGCACAGTACACAGTATTAAGCCAGGAATCGCTTAATGGGAGATTAGTTTCACTGCAGGTTAGTTTCACCTTGTGGTCAGGTTGTAGATGGTCTTGACTTGAATGCTAAAGAAATGGGAGAGCCATTAGATGTGTTTCAGCAGGAGAAAGATATAGTACAATTAGTATTTTAAGTTAAACTTGTTGGAGTCAGAGATAAAAGAGTTTAAAAGTGAAACAAGTTAGGGCGGTGCCTGTGGCTCAAAGGAGTAGGGCACCGGCCCCATACACCAGAGGTGGCGGGTTCAAACCTGGCCCCGGTCAAATACTGCCCCCCCCCAAAAAAATAAATAAATAAATAAAAACAACCAATAATAAAAGTGAAACGAGTTGATGAAAATCCCAACTTAGAATAAAAGAGCACAGTGTATTAGCTTAGATACTTCCCTTAAATTATTCTAATGTATGAAAAAGTGATTTGGACTGGCTGAGTATTTGTTTCTTCTTGTGCTGAAACAAAAACAGTGATGATGCCTATAAAACATCTAGGGCTCAGCTATAAATCATAGATGACACAAAACCTTGCAAGGCTGTTCAAAACATCCTTTGCTCGGTTAAAATGATGGTGTATTGCAAAATTAGTATCACAGGCTTATAAAGATTATGATCATCTGTTTTTCGAAAATTCCAAGGCATACCCATCCTTTGGCATTGCATGAAATGACCTTCTGTTCCCAATTTCAAATAATTCTGTATGAGAAGATTAAGTGGTTTCACAATAAAACACAAACAAAAAAAAATGGTGAAATTCGTAGTTTATCTTTTTACTTCACACACATGATATAAAATAAGAAAAGGAAGGAAAATCGCCTAATCAAATGAAATTTCCTTAAAAGAAACATTGAACTTCTTTTAACAAAGCAAAGTATTTAACCTGAGATTCTAGTGAACTTAAAAGAGGGCTTTGGCCCCAATCCCAGGGCCTCCCCTGAGCGCCCTTCCCTGAGTTGCTGAGGGAGATCTATTCTCAGGAAGCAATAGCAAACGGAAACAAAGTAACTCCGGTGTTTTGTTTTCCTGTTAACTGAAAAGAGTAAACAGAAGGATGCAAACTCTCTCCAAAGAGAAAACCCCCAAGTTCTCTTCCCACAAATTCATAAGAAAAAAGCTTGAGAATCCACTTCCAGCAACTTCTGGGGACACTGTCTCTACCTATTGAAAAAACAACCCAGTGAGGATTTTACTAATACACAGCCACCCTTGTTCCTTGGGGAAGGGACACTTGAGTTTCTGCAGTGAAGGACCATTCAAGAGGCAATTGCAAATCAACAGTGTCTTAGTGTGAACTTGGATAAACTAGAAAACCTCGTTAACCTCACAAAGATTAATACACGTACCTTCCTTAAAAATTATTCTGAAAATCAAATAGTGTTCCCACGTGGGTTCATTCATTCATCAGTGTTTGTGACTATTACCACTGTCTAATATTAGAACCTTTTTATCATACATCCCCCCATCCTTGTATATTAGCAGTCGCTGCTCATTCTTCTCTCCCTTATCCCCCGTCAGCTTTTCAATCACTCATCCACCTTCTGTCTTATGCATTTGCCTCTTGTGGACATTTCACATAAATGAGGTCATGTCATACGTGGCCTGCTATATAACTGGCTTTATTTATTTACTGTAATGTAACTTTATTTACTTACTGTCATGTTAATCTTCGTGAGTTTAGCTAGTTGGAAACATATTTACAGTTTCAGTTTTACAAAATAGGTACCTCAAGGTCTTACCTTTATAGCTTTTTCATTTTCTTCAGAATATTATGGCTTTATTTAGAGTCCTTGGATCCAGTTCCAAGGACTTAATAGTCTGGAGATCCCATGTGGGTCCCAACCTTTACTCTGAGCTTCGTGGGGCTTCTCCTGGTCCTGCTTCCTCCTCATTTCCCATTCTTTCTGCATTGAAGCGTCATCAGCTCTAGTCTCCTGCTGTGGCTGGAGTACCTTTTCCATTTCTAGCACTCAAAGTTTTGCTTTACTTCTTTACAACTCAGCCATGTATTTGAAGTGTTTGTTTTTCTATCTTATTCAACATTTGGCTATTTGTAATGGGAAAGGATTCACTTCAGCTCAGCTGGAGCCCTTGATATGTATTCTATCTCCTTCTAATAAACACATCCAACAATAACAAACATGCACTCATTAATGTTAACTATACAATGAAAAGAATGCCACCTTCTATTTTAGAATTCTTTCTTTTTAATTAGAAACCAAGAGAAACAATTCACTATGGAAAAAATGCAAATTTGTATACCTTCCTCTGACTAACCTAGGAAGTGTATGAGGATTTACATTTCTTTTCTTCCTCAAATAAACCATTCTACTACTTTAATTGATGCAACATGATAACCATTATATTAGAACATATGCCTGTGATATAAATGTTACAGTCAAGGGCAAGAGGATGATGGTCAATGAAAATATTCACCAAATATCGGGAGCTGGAAGTGTCTCTGAGGTGCTGCCTGACCTTCCCTGGGAGCTGTGCACACACAGACATCGTCATGCGTGTTCACACCACAGCTCTGTGTTCTCTAGTTGCAACGTTTTCTAGAGGAAAGAGAACACAGCTTGAAATCTTTCTACCTCCTGTGAATATTTTCAGGGTCTTCCCTGGACTTACGCCATTTGAAGGCAAGCTGATGGCCACTGCTGAAGGCATGCTTCACCAGTGGAGCATGTCATCACTGGCCCTCTGCATTTATAGATTCCACAGATTGAACCAAGTGTGGCTCAAAAATATTTGAAAAAATAAAAATAATACAACCAAAAATACAAATTAAGAATGCGGCATAACCTATATAGCATTTGCATCATGTTAGGTATCGTAAGTAATCTAGAGATGCTTTAAAGTAGATGAGAGGAGGTGCCATGCGGCGTTACATGCAAATACTGCATCACTTTACAAAAGGGACTTGAGTATCTGTGGATCTTGGTATTGACAGGAAGTTTTGGAACCAGTCCCCGCAGATGTGAGGAACAAGTGTAATTCTTCCTCAAGTACAGGTGGGATGAACTTGACAGCTCACCAGCTGTCAACACTGCTGCTCTCCTGCAAAGTCGTGGAAGTGCAGTCCACATTCACTCAATAGAAGAAGCCTTGGGCAATGCCTGGCAGAGAAGAGGAACTCAATTTCTATTTATATTCTTCCTAACAATATTATAGTAATTATTATACCATGCAATATGCTAATACTTACACATGTCATCTGTGGTGTCTGGCTAAGGTTCCTTGCTATGGGGATTTGATGGATACATTGTCCCTGATGTTTCTGAGGCACATGTGCATGGTCTAAGTTCTCATCACTGCATGAAGGAACTGAAGGAACGTATCTTTCATATACCATATAATTTCATTTAGCCTTCATAACAACCCTCTCAGAGAGGTGCCATTTTTCTCACTTTAAAGATGAGGATTGGCTCGGCGCCTGTGGCTCAATCACCTAAGGCGCCAGCCACGTACACTTAAGGTGGCAGGTTCGAATCCCCAGCCCGGGCCCGCCAAACAACAATGATGGCTGCAACCAAAAAATGGCCGGGCGTTGTGGCGGGCGCCTGTGGTCCCAGCTACTTGGGAGGCGGAGGCAGGAGACTC